>JABWTJ010000595.1:490229-668646 GCA_016801875.1 Solanum sitiens
ATGCTATATTACATTCGAGGGTATTAATATGCATGTAAAATGGTATATAATTATTTTACTTTTCAACAAATTCAATAAGTGTAATTTCTTAAAAACCTAACTAGAAGAAGAGGTAGTGAAGTAGTTTCTAATAGCTAACTGAACTAGCTTTTGTGATTTGCTTTCTTTGAATATTCCCTTTCATGTACTTATTACTCCTAATTAATAAGTCTACATATTTATAGCTCGATAAAGCTTTTTCAATTCTCTTAATTATCTTCACGACGAAGAGACATGCACATAAGTGATATACATAAACAATAATATTTATTAGATAAATGAAGGTTGTAAATAGAAATTAATTGCTAGTAGTCCCCACTTTTCCTAAAAGTATTGTATGTGTTACATAAGAAAATCATATGCAAAATCTAGTAATATTTAAAATAAAATACATTTCATCTAACTTAGATGTTAATTATGAATAACATGTAATTATATATACACTATTATCTATCTATATATATATATATATATATCATGAATGTGATTTAATTTCATTGTTACAACTTACATGTTTTAATTCTAGTAATACTAACAGATTTATTTTAAAATACCAATTAATTCACAAAGAACACTTTGATTTTCCAAGATAATTTAATTAGTAAATTAAACAAAAATTCATTGTAACTTACAATTTAATTATTAATTCTTTCATTGTCTTTCTAATAAATAACCTACAATTCAATAAATAATTAAAATATTACTATTTGATATTTACTTAATTAGATGTCTAATATAGACTAGGAGTAAAATGGTAATCAATTTTTCATCTTTTTAGTTTCTCAATTTTACTAATATATGATATATGATATGATATGATGATATGTATATTTTGTATTGTTGTCTATCACTAGGTTATTGCTCTAACAAAAGTATTTCAATGTGTTGACAGATTGAGTGGTCTTAAAGAAGGAAGATGGAAAAATAAATCATGCTCAGAGGTACTTCATTACTTAATAAATCATATGTTCACAAATACACTATCAATGTGATCTTCTCTTTTTTTCAACTAAATTCATTATGAATATTGAATTTTATGAAGAATTTTCTTTGGTAGGTTAAATAATTTATAAGTAAATAAATATTGGAATGATTGGAGTATAACATAGTTCTGTCTCCGCCTTTAAGGTTTTGCAATTATTTTTCTCCCTTCTTCTTGCTTTTCTAGTAGCTCTAAATGTTTTCATTAAAAAGAAAAAGAAATCATGGGTGTACTACATAAATAAATAGATTCGATGAATCAATGATCATATGACTGAACAACATGGCAGTGAGATTCACAAGTTTCCAAAAGAAGACTTTAAAACAGTTTCTTATCAATAGGAATGTGATGAAAATAGACATGTAGTAACTTCCTATGCTCTAAATTATTATTAATGTTCTTAGCAGTGTACAAAGGATGATATTATAAAATAGTTATTCTATTATTATCATACCGGAAACACACTTCATTTCATAAACTTGTAGGACACTTTTATCAAACAACATATGTGTATTTTAAATCTAATCATGAATCTTTCTTGTCTATAGGATGTTCTGGAAATAGAGTCTAGTCCTTTCCTATGGTTTCTTGCTTGTAAGAATTAAGGAAAGTACTGGAAGCTCCATTTCGCAAAACAGTCAAAAGATAAAAAAATTATGATTAAATTGAAAATCTTAATCCATGTTTGAGAAAAGTGTCGTGAAAGTTTATATAATGAAGTACTTTTCTCGAATGGTAATAATGAACTAAGTATCTAGTGATTTCATTCTTCGGACACTGCTTGAAAGTTGATTTATGATATAGATGGGAGGAAATACACTAAATGTTTCCTTGATTGGTACTTGATCTTCATGTCCTCTCTTCTAATGTAACATGCATCTAATGTAGCTAATAAAAACTCTTCATATTACTCTTGCTTATAAGGAATAGAAATAATGTTTTCCTCTAGAATCTTGTGAATCCCACAACCCTGTTGTTCGGTCATGTCATCATCCATTTAATGGAGCTATCTATTATGTGATACTTATAAGATTTTATTTATTTTTGTTAATGCACAAGTAATTGAAGTGACGGAAAAACAAGAAGAAGGGGGGAAAATGGATGCAAAATCATTACGGCGAAGAGAACGATGCATAATCAAATTCATTCAAATACTACTTTCCCAATAAATTACTACCTTAAAAAAAGAGAAAATCTTCCAAAAAGCTAGTCTTCATAATGAACCTACTGAAAAAGAAAAACAAGAAGATCATCCCTTATAGCGTATTTACAAACATATGATTTTTTACGTCAGAGAATATCACTAAACATGATAGAACTATGTCTTACATAGACAGGAATGTTTATCAATAGCCAAAAGAATCAAGTCGATGTTATCCCAATTATCACACAAGACACTAGCAAACTCATGGTTGCCAATGGTGAAAGGTCCCAAATCTTCCTTCCTTTTTGCTTCATCTACATAAGCAATAGAGCAAATCAAGCGAGTCAATTATATCTCTTCTTTGTGGACTCCCTTTTTCTTGGTAATCATAACTATAGTATGTTCAACAACATAAACTTTTTCTACTTCTTTTGGGAGAACCTGCTACTCCAAGTGATGATTTCCGTTAAATGAGATAGATACTCAATAGTGTTTCTTGAAAGTTTACCTAGGAGGGTTTTTTCTCTCTTGTGCTCATTTGAATTTAATGTTTTTGGATAGAGGCAGTATGGGGGCTAATCATCTTAGACATGGTTCAAACTTTTGCATATGTCCTCTCTTAGTTCTGTAAAGCATTCTCAAGCTACATTCACCAATATTGTGAGTTACATATCTTCCCTCTAGGACGTATGTAAAAGTTTTCACTTTAATTTCAAAAGTTATTGTTTTATCCCTATTAACCTTGACTATAATTACCTCAGTTATACTACCCGGTCCCTTGGTTATGCTAATCTTGGGGTTGTGGTATGCATTGACTCAGATATTAGGATATTTGAAACTGTATCATTGATATTTGTTCTGAACATCGTTCACATAATTTGTTTTATCAGATTGTATCGGAGGAGCCTCTAAACTTTTCATCATATGCTAGGCACAATTTTTTCGTGATAAGTTGCTAATATTTGATTGTTTTAACTGATTTTAGATCATTTTTCGTAAGATGTGGCGGCAGCTGAGTATAGTGTCAAACTGAAAACAAATTCTAGAAGAGGCAAAACGAAGAAAACATAATTATAAAAATCAACATAGAAGCCATGAGATGAACTCAGGTGGATATGTTTTGATAGATGACCATAGAAAAAAAAGTTTGATCAAAAGAGAAAGAGAAGGAATTTTGAAACTTGTGGTATAAACTAAACTATTGACACTTAATGGATATAAGGTAATACAAGAAATTTGAAGTTAAATTTTTACAAAAATATGGAAAGATGTCTTTTTTGGGGGAATGACTAAAAATGAAAGAGTATCACATAACGTGGGTCACATGTAATATCATACTAGCTACTGTTTCCTATTTAAAATCTACCAATAACAGAATGGAAAATCCAGAGATGTTATAACTTTGGTATCCCTTTTGTCTTGGTTTGAGTTGTCACTACCATTTCTTTTTATCTTTCTATCGAGCAACAGTAATGCTCTAATCAGATTGATCACGAGTGTGAGGGAGACAAATTTGACACTGCTCTACTGAAGAATGTGCTATATATAATTGTTCAAATTGGAGTTTGGTCAATGCATTATTATGACAACAATATTGAAGTTATAATGTTCGAGGAGACTGCGTCTTATTATTGTTGAAAAGCTTCTAATTGGATCCTTGAAGATTCAAGTACAGTTAGAATCTTTGCAAAAAATAATAAGCTGCACTGTCCTTGAGCATTGCAGCTTCAAAATCGTTCTCATAATAATTCATTGACCTCATTCCAATTTCAGCAAATATATCTAGCACATTCTTTAGTAGAGCTCTGTCAATTTTCTCTCCCCCACGCTCTCCATCAATCTTGTTAGAGGAATAATGTTTCACAATAAAAATTTAAAAAGAAATGCTAGTGATAATTCAAAGTAAGACAAAAGGGATACCAGAGAAATAACATCGGTGTATAATGTTTATGTAAATCTGTTTGTTGGGTATATATAATTGTGTGTTTGTTGGTTTGAATTGTATTTGCATTGCTGGTGGGCAGCAGAAACTAAAATTGTAGAAAAGTGACGGACAACGTGGCTTTGTCTGTCGCTTTTCTGGTTATTTAAAAAATAATTTTGTCACATCCCGAGACCACACCCTAGAAGATATTGCATTCTCGGAGTACAACCAACGTACTGAACTCTCGGAGGTCTTATACAAGCCCTTTCGTATCGTTCATCGCATATACATAGTGCAAAGTAGTGCAGAATTAAAACTCTTCACAAACATTTTCATAGTCGTTAAAATCTCTTTCATATAAAACTCATAAGAAATACTAAGTATCATTTCATCAAATCTTAGACACAAGAGTACTTGGGACACTGCCCATACACAATAGAAATATATTACTACTAAGTCTATTACAATACTTCAATAAAAGAAATAAAAGACATCCATGCCCTCGAGTCAAATGAGGACATACTTCAACTTCAATTAAATGAGGCTACAATCCAAGTCTTGCTTCCCAATGCTTCTCATTTACCAACCACTATAGAGATAGATAAAAGCATGAAATTAGTACAACCACATGTACTAAGTATGCATAATGTATAAAAATCGTGAAAATGGATATCTATTGGAAATATGCATCTTTTGATTTAAATAACATAATATAATCATAAGAAAAATATTTAACATCTTCGAAACACATAAAAAATAACTTAATCAATTTATCACATTTTTAATAACAACTTTACAGTGAGCGATATCACTGTTACAGTGAACTTCTTCACAGTTACAGTGAAGTCTATTCACTTCACCTTAGACACCTTCTAGCATGTAATTCCCCCTCTAAAAGCTATCCTAAGACTCCCTTAAGTAATACAAAGAGAGAACGCTCATACACCCTCTCTAGGCACACCTAAATGATCCTTAAGACCACCTATAATGAGTCATACACACTTACAACACACCAAACACATGAACATGAGATTCTCCTACCAAATGTGACTCTAAGCCTTACTTAAGTGAGTTGTGAAGCGACCGCACATACAATCCCTTACACACACTCAAGAGATCTTTTAGATTACCTAGGATAAGATCATTCTCACTTAAACACAATAGCACATGTAATATGACATTCTCCTTTACAAATATTATCAAAATACTTACTCAAGTAAATCAAGAAGAGAATGTCCATGATTGACCTCTTCAAAATTACCTAAATAATCCTTAAGACTACCTAAGTTTGGATCATGTCTACTTAATAAACCAACTTTCCTAACTAGAGTCATTATTAAGACTCATCTAGGTAAGATACGAAGTGACCATTCCTATGCCCCCTTCACATCTTAACTAGACAACCCTTAACTACTCTAGATAAGTACTTACTCATTTAACATACTTTATTAAGTTAAGTCATTATATTCCTTAGTTCATTTAAGAGACATTCATCACATAAGGACATTCATGTAATGCTTTTGGAGAAGACCTAGGGACTCTCACTAACATCTTCAAAGCCTATTGGGCAATGTTTAGATAGCGTCTCATACCACCACCTAAACTTCATAGAACTTCTCCAATACCAGTAGGTATTCCATATGATGACAATATACAATAACCGAAATAGACCATGGTAGCAAACATGGAATCCGGAGTTGTAACCTACTCCGATGGAGGGTGTTCTACTTGCCAATGGTAGAACTTGGACACATCCCATGTATACACATGGTTCGGGAATATGAAGGGCTTACTTTGTATTCTAGCCTCATCCTTTAACTAGAAATACTTTCCATACCATACTAACTTGGTGCTAGCCTTTGTTGTCTTGGAGTAATACACATTAAAGGTTCATACAATGGGGTTTCATTTAAAGTTCATAACCCAGTTACATTTACCCTACCAAAGAGGTCCCCTAGGGCTGCCTTACAATAGCGACAAGATAGCTCATAATAACTTTCCTAAGGATTGATATGATGTCGTTCCATTCAATCAACCTTAAGTCCATCATTAATTATAAGAAGGATACCATTACGACTTACGACTTCAAGGTTCATAACCTTACCATTAGGTTCAAGGTTTCACATAAAGGACCTCTTAACATCATTCAAGGTCTCATGTTATTAATACATACAAGACTAAGAGGATTTAGCATCCTATGTCAAGACATCTCATATTCACGTTCATACTTTGTCACGACTAAGATCTAGACCCAAGACCAGACCGGCGTCGTTGACCTCTCAGAGGTCGCAGACAAACCTACTTACGTTATTCTTACTTTACATAGGTTAATTTTAGCGGAAAATTTGAAACTTTTTGTTCCTAACATACTTATAAAAACATTCTCATTAATACGTAATTGTTCACCATCAACCATCTAACATTAAGAGATAAGCAACTGAAAGGAATAGTTCAATAAACATAATTGTATAATTGCCAAAATAAGAAAGAAACGCTAGTGGAACATACTCCACTAGCTCAACTCCTAAACTAAGCTAGAACATAAAATAGTAGCATCCTCGAAAGCATGAGGACCTACCAAAGCCGGATGAATGTTGGACGTCCGGATAACTGCAACGATGATCCCGTAGCTCTACCGTCCACCTGTGCCTGCACCTAAAATAGTAGAGTTTGTATGGGGTTAGTACACACTTGTACTAAGTATGGGTATATGCAAGCACACACCAAGGACATGCATGAGAAAGAATAGCTCTTTCCTAACAACATGATTTTTGGAAGTCAAGTCAGTGGACTTGCCAAATTGAGATTAGGAAAGTTTGTGAACTTTCCAAATTTGGATTAGGAAAGTCAGTGAACTTTCCAAATTTGAATTAGGAAAGTCAGTGAGCTTTCCAAATATGGATTAGGAAAGTCATGCCATGAGAGTAACATGCATCATCATACTTATCATATTGCACACATCACATAACATATTACACATATCACATATCATTTTGCATATAGCACATAACATCTTTCATATCATTCATTCATATGCCATGAGACCTTGGAATCATGGACTTAACATTAAGACTTTCCAAAATGAGGGCTCAACATATGGGACCTCAACTAGGGAGTCTTCATTAGCAAACACAGAGTCTGCTTCATTCATTCATACGTAATTTACTTCATTTCGTTCATAGTCCAGTGTAACCACCGGTTATACCTAGGATGTAGTCTAAGACTTTCATTAGGTTCGTTGTGCAATAACCAAGAATGACCTAATGTCATTACTTGAATCTAACTCACCTTTTGATTATCCTATCCTAATATCTTTGGTACTCATTCACTTCATTATGTGCATCAGTTGAGGCTGGCCTCATTCATTCATTGGGAACTTTAACTTTAACCGACATAGATCATGTGAGCATCATGAAATCCAGTGTCTCCCCCATACCGAAAAGAGGTGGAATCACCGGCCAAAGTGACCCAATAACATGCTAGCGTACATGGGAATTTAACCCCGCCAGATCTCTATATTGGCAGTATAGGTTCGAAGACTAGGAGATATAAGGAGACCCATACCCGGCAAGCCGGACAGTCTCATCTCATGAGAGTTACGTGAACCTCCGCCCTTCCCGAAAGAAGGCATCACCGCTCATAGCTAGTCTATCGGTGCTCAGTATAAAGTTCCATTACATTCATCTCATACGTTATGGAAGCTGACTTCTAGTATGAGGACATCATAGCTCATTAGATGATTTCTCATCTCATCATTCGTATTGAGTGTGTTAAGCTCAATACTCTCATTAGAGTGTTCATAGAGACTTGTCTCTTCATTATCTTACACCCTCATAGGTGAGTACGTGTTGGTAACATTTACTTAGGCTCATTTGAGATTACTCTCATCATTTACATTATCCTCATATCATGTTGTCACCACATTCATTATCATTAGCACCTTTGCTTTTCATAGTTACTCCCCTCTTATTATGTGAATGTTCATTTCATCATTTCATTGTTCATCTCATCATATGCCAATGCACTTGGCCATTTAGTGTATTACACTCATACTTAACCCTTCTAGGGTTCATCATTTCATTTCATACATCTTAGGTTCACTTACTTTTGAACGTATGTTAGACTTATGAGTCTATACACACAAGCCATGAGGCTTCATTCGTAGTTCGTTAAGCAATTCTTACATTCCTAAGATTATGTAGTACAAGACTTATGTATCTTGTATTTATGCCAAGATCTTGAATTAGATCTAAGTAGGTGGCATTATTCTTGGACGTTTTGTTCACGTATGACTTATGTATCAATACGGAAGTTTGGGCAAGGAATCCCAAGTCTTGAATCAATTGGATATCATTTACATTTTAAATTGATTTTATTCTAATATTCTTAACATTTTAACTCTAAGTCAAATCACAATATTAACATTGAAGGATTACTTTTCTATTTAAAATTTTCCTTGCATTGGCCGATGGGTTGTGGGTTCGAGTCCCCACAACCCCATTTTCATTTTTCATTAAAATAATATTCTCCTATTTTTCTTAAACCAAGAGGTTGTGGGATCAAACCCCCACTGCCTCTTTTATTTTTCTCTTAATTTCGCCCAAGTAAGGAGGTTGTGGGTTCGAACCCCTACAACCTCCTTCTTTATAATTTATTTTCGCTTAAGGGTTGTGAGGTGGTGGGTTCGAACCCCCACAGCCCCATAATTATATTTTCAATATTTTTCTCTAAGTTAAGAACATGGGCAGTGAGGTTGTGGGATCGAAACCCCACGGCCTCACTTGTTTTATCATTAAATTTCACGGCCTGTAGCTAAGGGGTTCGAATCCCCTTAGCCCCAACACTTTTTTTTTATTTTCCCTTCTACTCTTCATGAATTCTGACCGATGGGTGGTGGGTTCGAATCCCACTCCCCTCATTAATTTTTCTCTTATTCATGCCCTTGTTCAGACCCAGGATCGAACCCCCCAGCCCTCACCCTTTTCCGTGTCTATTTCGCCCAAGGATGAGGTCACGGGTTCAATTCCTAGTGGCCTCATTATTTTATTTTGTAGTAAATTTCCAGATTCATATGCATTTATATTTAGTCTAAATTAACTTGTACAATGCTGGAAATTTTAGTCACTTTATAACTCATCATATTAGTGCATTACTTAGCACAAGGTTACATTCATGGATTTCGTTTTAACGTAATTTCAAGAGCATCATTCATAGAATCAATTGGTTATGAGATTCTTATTCAAATCAGCCTCATTTTCTTTTTATGAACATCACGATCTTCATGACTTTATGTACGTAAAATTAACAACCACAACATTCACAACTAAGGCAACAAGGCCGAAACTATTGTCATGTTCACACACATTTTTACACAATTCCGAAACACATACATGGATTGTCATTTTTTTCATAAATTAATGTACATACAACACATTCATATCCAGCCCAACATCACATAATCCTAAGTCTGCCAGCATTCATACCAACCTACGAATTCGTTGGGAGCTAATGACAGGGACATGCAATGGGGAAAACAACCTTAGTTTTGAGCCGAATATTCTGAGTCCTACGGGTCTCTTGGGAAAGGGACCAAGAGTAAGAAGACTCATACCTTTGTTTTCTTGTTAAATCTCCAGAATGATGCCCAAGAACCTCTCCAAAAATCAGTCCAAACACCAACACTCACACCTTACCCGACTAGCGTAGTATGTTTTGCTTAACGTTACCGAATTGCTTTCTCTTTTCTGTTTTGCGTGTGAAATCTTCAAGCATGAAGAACTTTTGTTTTCTTTCTGACTTTTATCACGTTTGAATCCATAGAGAGTGTGAGAAAGAGAGAGATTAATGTGTAGGAGAGAGTGGGGGATGGGAGATAGTGGTCTAGTAGAAATAGGACTTGTTGGTAGGACTTAGTCAACTTAAATAATTAATTAAAATTAATAAAAATCTGATTTCTTTTTCCTAAATCAGCTATTATTAATTATTTATTAAAAATTAAGTTAACAAATTAAAATAAAAGCAAGTTAAATCTTGCTTCTAGTGGGGCTCGAACCCGAGTGACCCCCATTTGCGAAAATGGGTCACTTCGGGTTGCCCCACCCGAATTCCTTTACTTAATTAACTTAATTAATTAAATAATTAATTTCTCAGGGTAATTACAATATTACCCTTGGCCTGGAAAAGACCATTTTACCCTTGGACCCTCAAAACTTAAAATTTCTTCTTTTGAGTCCGGTAAAAACTCTTTCGATTAAACCTTCATTTTCGTGAGCCTCACATGGTTGGTTCCAACCTTTCCAAGCTCAATTAACTCCCCAAGTTAGTTGGCTTGGTTGTAGTAAGGGTTCTGAGGTCTGGTTCTACGCGTATCAATACGTGTGGACCTTGGTCTAACCGCAAGCATTCTTGAAAAACCTAAGTCTTGATCCTATTCATTTTTAGGGTTGTTACATACATGCATCAAGTAAGGGACAAAATTCTACCACACAAGGCACACTAATACTTCACTTTATCACATATAGCATATCATATTCAAGAAGCACATAGTCCCCACCTTCATCACCTTTTGGTCACCCTATACACTACTATAACATCATCAATATAGACAACATAAGACTCCATAACCAATTAGAAAGAATCATGCATCAACTCTATGAATACACATACAAAGACATAGTCTTAGTCTAACAGGATCACCTAAATATCATCAATAAAAGAAACACATACTTTCACATTACTTCACATGTAGGTATATATTATCATAATTCACATAATCAACTACAGAAATCATCATATTACTTCAAGTAGTTGCCGACAAGGCCATGATTATCATAATACATAAAATAACGCCGACAAGGCCACATCATTCACATAACACCGCCACTATAAGTGGGCCATACCAATCACAACATAATTCAAGAGCTATATTACTTAAAATAAAGAGAATTAAGGAAGCGTACTACCAATCCATTATCTTCACTTAACTCCTTAGCTAAATCATCCAATTCAATATGATAAGGCCCTAACCCATGGCCATGAACATCAATTCAATAAAAAAACATAATACTCAATGAAACTAGGTCAATTCAATATATATTTATCAATCTAATATACTTAGACATCAATTCAATACAATTCTTACATCATTAAATAACCCATAGTAAACTACATTAGAATTCATAAGCATTAAGTAAATATCAAATAACCCATAAAGTAGTCAAAAACTAGGGTTCATCAATTACATGCGTACATAGGTTAATTGAGTTAAAATAATCTAATTAACAAAAATATAATGAATACATACAGATTCAAAACCATTAATGCAAGAACCCATGGATAGATCATGAAATTGGACAAGTTCATCTTTGAAAACTTTAGAAAACTTCTTTGAATTTTGGGCTCCTTGATGAATAGAGTTTCAAGGATAAAAAACCATACCTCAATGATGTTAATCCACCAATTTGATGAATAATTACCACTCAAACCTCCAATCCAAGCTCTTCCTTGAGTTTTCGCTCCAATGGAATTATATAGAATTTCTAGGATATTTTGGGTTTTGATTTTGAAGAATGAATTCTTCTAAGTGTTTAAGGATTATAAACATGTTTAAAATAACCAAAATACCCTTTAGGAACCACCAAAAGTATTATTTGGAAGTGGGTGAATTTACCAATTCACCCATAAACATTACCGTGAACTGTACGCAGGAGACAGCCTCACAGACAGATGGTCACCAACGGACCGTCTCCCAACCAACGGACCGTTCTATTGGTCCGTGGTTTGGGACTGAAGCTGGTCCTTGGCTGGACTTCATGAAACAACTAAGTACTGACCCACTACACCCATTGACAGGGCGTCTATTGTCCCATGAGCCGTCTACTGCCTCCGTCGTTTGGGGTTTTCTAGGCAGTTTTGGCTTCAAGGAAAGAGTCCTTCCTCAAGGACCCTTGGTTGGTCCTTGGGGACTTTCACCAGGACGTTTCTAGTACGAATAGTCTCGTATACAATTTTAGGACCTCCCACATAAATTTCATCCAAAACTAACACATAAAACTTGACCAAACATGCCAAGACACACAAGGTCGTTTCAAGGCAAACCTTTCGAACGTCATGGACGTTCTTGAACGTTTGACGTCCAAACTTCACGAAACTTGATACACTGCCTATAAACACTATAATAACTCATATAAGGACCTCTTAAGCTCATTAAAAGCACATATCCACATAAAACACATATGAGGCACAAAGGTGACTTAGTCGTCGAACGTCTTAGTCGTCCCTTGACGTTTGACTTCCAAAGCACCTGAACTCTTATACACTGCCTCAATACCACATTATAGACCAATTTAGGACCTTATACCATCATTAAAACCATTTTAGGATCTAGCTTCACCGAAATTATTTTCGAGATATTACAATCTCCCGCACTTGGACAACATTCGTCCTCGAATGACACTTGCCACTCTCCGAACACTTCCAAGAATAAGGATTCAGTTAGAAGCTCTTACCATACAATATAAAACACAATCAAGGAGAAAATATCAATTTCATAGAATCAAGAGTATCACAATACAATAAGAAACTAGAAGAACATTCTATAACTCATCATGCTATAAAACTCACATCCTTAATTCCAAATAGAAAAAACTCATTTTATATTCATTATCATGTTCATGTACATCAGTTCTAACCACATTACCACAATTTTCGACCAAAGAATGAACTAGTCAATTTTTCAAAATTCTTACAGTGTGCAGGCAGATTTACACTGAATTGTGCAAAATTTTCAAAAATGCAACTTTTAGGCAATTCATGATGGAAACATGCTAATATGCAAGGTATAATCAAAAAAACCTTTTACAACATAAGCATAGCTTCATAAAATACACAACGCAAGAAAATAATGAAATTCAATTTCAACAAGACTCCTAAACACCATGCACATGCAACAAGCTTCTAGGACATTTCTAGCCCATATATTAACCATACTCCCCCACTTAGAAGGAACTCATATTACTAAAGAGAGAACAATACAAGAACTTACCATCATCATCATCAGCCTCATCCGGATTTGATCCTCTTGCCCGGAGTGCATAGAAACTCCTCTTATTTGGAGCATCATCTTTTGGAACAGTAGGAGCAACTTGATTACCATCTCTATTAGGACAATCTATCACTTTGTGTCCATCCTTTACACATCCCAAGAAACTCCCGGTACCCCTTAGACACTCCCCATAGTGCATGTTTCCACAAGTTACACATGTAGGCTTGCCATTTTGAGAACCACCTCCTTTCTCAAATTTCACCTTTGGAGAACTAGGTCCATATTGAGTTGGAGCCCTCTTTTTGAACCTAGGTTGACCTTGATCACTTGAACCACTTCTCTTCAAGTTTCTAGCAATCCTTCCAAGTTTAGACTCCTCAAATAGATTGATCATACACCATGTGTCTAGCTAAGGTCATATCATCATGTGACATGGCCGTACGTCATTCTTCTCTCACTAAGTCGGCGACCCCGGTCACAAACCTACTCATCTCATCCCTAGGATTTAACACTAATGATGGTGCATATCTGGACAACATTGAGAACTTCAAAGATTACTCCTCAACACTCATATTGCCTTATTTGAGATTGATAAACTCCTCTACCTTCACCTCCCACCTCTCACAGGGGAAGTACTTTCCTATAAAAGCTTGCTTAAATTCTTCCCACTCAATAGGACCCGACTCCATCTTCCTATTATCCTTCCATTGAGTGTACCACACTTGAGAAACATCCCTCAATTGATACAAAGCTAACTCCGCCTTCTCCCTAGATGTAACCCCCATAGCAGTCAACACCTTGTACACACCATTAAGGAACTCTTAGGGATCCTTTCCCACCTTAGAGCCAAGAAAGATAGGAGGAATCATCCTCACAAAGTCTCTCAACCTAGAGCTCATATTACTCTCCACAGTATTCACCTAGGATCCATACTCATATTCGCTTGAGCCGTCACGGCTTGGGCTAAAGCAAGCAAAGTCTCTTTAATCTCTCTATTAGTCAATTCAAGGGGAATTACCGGAACCTCATTATCTTCTTCCACAATAGGAACTTAATCACCTTCGGGAGGAACTTGATCACCTTGGAATCCTTGAGGACATTGAGGAACTTGCTCAACTAGAGGAGGAACTTCCTCATTCACCCTTTCCTCTTCCAACCTTCTAGCGGCCATCCTTCTAGTATTCATCTTCTAGAAACACAAGGAAATACATTAAGAAGGATACCCATAAAATTTACTCTATGACACGACATTGGAGTAGAAAAGAAGGGAAACTCTATCGTCCTATAGCCTCTTGCCCATAGATGTGTCGCGACTCACACCGATGGTCAAGACTCTACTAGACGTGACTTGATGAGACTTTTTGATTTCTAAGACTACTTTTGTATTCTATGCTCTGATACCAAGCTTTTCACATCCCGAGACCACAACTTAGAAGATATGACACTCTCGGAGTGCAACCGTCGTACTTGACCTCTCGGAGGTCTTATACAAGCCCTTTCGTATCGTTCATTGCATATACATAGTGAAAAGTAGTGTGGAATTAAACTATTCACAAACATTTTCATAGTCTTTAAAATCTCTTTCATATAAAACTCATAAGAAATACTAAATCTCATTTAATCAAATCTTTGACACAAGAGTACTTGGGACATAGCTCATACACAATGGAAATATAGTACTACTAAGTCTATTACAATACTTCAACAAGAGAAATAAAAGACATCTATGCCCTCGAGTCAAATGAGGACATACTTCAACTTCATTTGAATGAGACTACGATCCAAGTCTTGCTTCCCAATGCTCCTCACCTACCAACCACTATAGAGATAAATAAAAGCATTGAATCAGTACAACCACATGTACTATGTATGACATAATGCATAAAAATCATGAAAACAGAAATTTATTGGAAATATGCATCTTTAGATTTAAACATCATAATATAATAATAAGAACATCATTTAACATCTTAAAAACACATAAGAAATCACTTAATCAATTTATCTTATATTTAGTAACAACTTTACAGTGAGAAATATCACTATTACAATGAACTTCTTCACTGTTACAGTGAAGTCTATTCTTTTCACCTTAGACACCTTATAGCATGTAATTCCCCCACTAAAATCTATCCTAAGACTCACTTAAGTAATACAAAGAGTGACCGCTCATACACCCTCTCTAGACACACATAAATGATCCTTAAGACCACCTATAATTAGTCATACACACTTACAATACACCAAACATATGAACATGAGATTCTCTTACCAAAGGTGATTCTAACCCTCACTGGAGTGAGTTGTTAAGCGACCGCCCATACAATCCATTACATACACACTCAAGAGATCCTTTAGATTACCTAGGATAAAATAATTCTCACTTAAACACAATAGCACATGTAATATGACATTCTCCTTTACAAAGGTTATCAAAAGACTTACTCAAGTAAATCAAGAAGAGAATGTCTGTGATTGACCTCTTCAAGATTACCTAAATAATCCTTGAGATTACCTAAGTTTGTATCATTTCTACTTAATTAACCAACTTCCCTAACTAGAGTCATTATAAGACTCATCTAGGTAGGATACGAAGTGATCATTCCTATGCCCCCTTCACATCTTAACTAGACAACCCTTAACTACTCTAGATAAGTACTTATTCATTTAACATACTTTCTTAACTGAAGTCATTACATTCCTTAGTTTATTTAAGAGACATTCATCACATAAGGACATTCAAGTAATGGTCTTGGAGAAGACCTAGGGACTCTCACTAACATCTTCAAAGCCTATTGTGCATTGTCTATATAGCATCCCATACCACCACCTAAAATTCATTGAACTTCTTCAACACTAGTTGCTATCCTTTATGATGAGAATAGGAAGTAACTGCATAGACCATGGTATAAAAACATAGAATCCGGAGTTGTAACCGACTCCGATGGAGGGTGTTCTACTTGCCAATTGTAGAACTGGGACACATCCATGTAGGCACATGGTTCGGGAATATGAAGGGCTTACTTTGTATTCTAGCCTCATCCTTTAACAAGAACTACTTCCCTTACCATACTCAGACAGTGCTAGCCTTTGTTCTCATGGAGTAATTCGGATTAAAGGTTCATACAAAGGGGTTCCATATCAAGTTCATAACCTAATTACATTTACCCTACCAAAGAGGTCCCCTAGGGCTGCCTTACAATGGAGACAAGATAACTCATAATAACTTTCCTAAGGATTTATATGATTCTGTTTGATCCAATTAATCATAAGTCCATCATTCATTATAAGAAGGATACCATTACGACTTTCGACTTTAAGGTTCGTAACCTTACTACTAGGTTCAAGGTTTCACATAAAGGAACCTCTTAACTTCATTCAAGGTATCATGTCATTCATACATACCAGACTAAGAGGATTAATCATCCTAAGTCAAGACATCTCATATTCACATTCATACATGCATCAAGTAAGGAAACAAGTCTACCACTCAAGACACACTAAGACTTCACTTTATCACATATAGCATATCATATTCAAGGAGAACATACGCACCACCTTCATTACCTTTTGGTCACCCTATAAACTACTATAACATCATCAATATAGCAAACATAAGACTCCATAACCAATTAGAAAGAATCATGTATCAAGTCTAAGACTACACATACAACGACATGGTCTTAGTCTAACATGATAACCTAAAAAGCATCAATAAAAGAAACACATACTTTCACATTACTTCACGTGTAGGTATATATGATCATACTTCACATAATCAACTACACAATCATCATATTACTTCATGTAGTTTCCGACAAGGCCATGATCATCATAATACTTAAAATTACGCTGACAAGGCCACATCATTCAGATAACACCACCACCATAAGTGGTTCATACCAATAATAACATAATTCAAGATCTATAATACATAAATAAAGAGGATTAGGGCAGAACACTACCAATCCATTCTCTTCTCTTCACTCCTTAGCTAATTCATCCAATTTAATATCATAAGGGCCTTACCCATGGCCATGAACATCAATTCAATACAAAAAACATAATAATCAATGAAACTAGGACAATTCAATATAGATTTATCAATCAAATACAACATAGACATCAATTCAATACAATTCTTACATCACTCAATAGCCTATAGTAAACTACATTAGAATTCATAAGCATTAAGTCAATATCATGTAACCCATAAAGTAGTCAAAAACTAAGGTTCATCTATTACATGGATTCATAGGTTAATTGACTTAAATCATGTAATTAAAAACAATATAATCAATACATAATGATTCAAAACCTTTCATTCAAGAACTCATGGATAGATCATGAAATTGGACAAGTTCATCTTTGAAAACTTCTTCGAATTTTAGTCTCCTTGATGAATGCGTTTAAAGGTTAAAAAAACATACCTCAATGATGTTAATCCACCAATTTGATGAAGAATCACCACTCAAACCTCTAATCCAAGCTCTTCCTTGAGTTTTGGCTCCAATGGAATTCTAGAGAATGTTTAGGATATTTTGGGTTAATATTTTGAAGAATGAATTCTTCTAAGTGTTTAAAGCTTATAAACATGTTTAAAATACCCAAAAGACCCTTTAGGAACCTCCCAAAGTCTTATTTGGAATTGGCGTGAATTTACCAATTCACCCTTAAACATTACAGTGAATTGTACGCAGGAGACAACCTCACAGACGGAGGGTCACCAACGGACCGTCTCCCAACCAACGAACCGTTCTCTTGGTCCATGGTTTGTGACTGAGTCTTTTACTTGGCTGGACTTCATGCCATGACTAAGTACTGACCCACGATACCCATTGACGGGGTATCTACTATCCCACGAGTTACTTCCTCTCTCGTTTGGGGCTATCTAGGCAGTCTTTGTTTCAAGGAAAGGGTCCTTCCTCAAGGTCCCTTGGTTGGTCCTTTTGCACTTTTACCCGGATATTTCCAACCTGAATAGGCTCGTATACGAGTTAAGGACCTACACATCAATTTCATAAAAAACAAACATGTAAAACCCGACGAAATATGCCAAGACACACAATGTTGTTTCAAGGCAAACCTTTCGAACGTCATGGACGTTCTTGAACGTTTTACCTCCAAACTTCATGAAACTTGACACACTGCCTATAAACACTATAATAACTCATATACGGACCTCATAAGCTCATTAAACATACATATCCACATAAAACACATATGAGGCACATATGTGACTTAGTCGTCGAACGTCTTAGTCGTCCGTTGACATTTGTCTTCCAATGCACCTAAAATCTTAGACACTGCCTCAATACCACATTATAGACCAATTTAGGACCTTAGACCATCATGAAAACCATGTTAGGCTCTAGATTCACCTAAGTCATTTTCGATATATTATAAATTTCCAGAATAGCGATGGACAATGTCCTTTTGCCCTTCGCTTTTCTGTGATTTTAAAAAATATATATCACAAAAGTGACGTACTGCATCACATGTGGTAATTAAAAATAAAATAAAATTAAAACATATCGGCGGAGTCCGTCACTTTTGATAAAAGAATTCAAAAAAAAATCGATTGTGATGCCGTCTGTCGCTTTTGAAAAAATGTCATTCCAAAAAGAGACGAACTAAACAGTGTCGCATATCCGTTGCTTTTGTCTATCTCTTTTTGGAAATTTGTTAGTAATGCTTGTTCCACCACTGGAAGGGAGAATAGTGATTGGAACTAAATTGCTATATAGAAACAAGCTACATGAGAATGGAACAGTCATAAGAAACAAGGCAAGGTTGGTGGTTCTGGGGTACAATCAGGACGAGCGAATCAACTATGATAAGAATATTTTTCGTGTAGAAGGAGTTAAAGATATTAGATTACTCATTGCATTTTCTGATTTTAAAGATTTAAATCTATATCAAATGGATGTGAAGAGTGCATTCTTTAATGAATATTCGAGAGAAGAAGAATGTGCAAAACAACCACCTGGTATGAAAGACTATCCAATATCATGGTATGACAGACTATCCATGTTTCTACTAGACCATGGTCATATAAGACATAAATCTTTAACACTCTTTTTCTCAAAAAACATATGGAAAAGACTTGTGATTGTGCAGGTATATGATGATGACATAATCTTTGGATCTACAAATAATATGATGACTCAAGGTTTGTTAAACTTATGAGTGGAGAGTTCGAAATGAGCATGATGGGTGAACTTAATTTCTTTCTTGGATTACAAATCAAGCAAACACCCACATGTACCTTGATTCATCAACAAAAGTATGTGAAGGAATTTCTCAAAAAATTCAACGTGAATGAAACAAGGGAAATTGATACTACTATTGCTACTACTACTAAGCTGGATATGGATGAAACAGGTGCATATGTTGAGCAAAAGGTGTACAGGGAAATGATTTTCTCTATACATTACTACAACTAGACCTGATATTGTGTTTAGTGTAGGTATTTGTGCCAGGTTTCAGGAAAATTCCAAAGAATCTCATCTTAAATATGATTAAAGAATTTTCAGGTATCTCAAAGGAACCACTAATATGGGACTTTGGTACTCCAAAGTAACAAACTTTAATCTCGTTGGTTATGCAGATGTTAATTATGCTCGATACCTGGTCAATAAGAAATGTACCACAAGTATGGATCACTTCCTTGGAACATGTATGATATACTGGTCCATCAAGAACAATTTTTTTAGCCTTGTCTACTATTGAGGCTGAATACGTTGCAGGTGGATCATGTCGTGCACAATTTCTATGGATCAAACAACAACTGTTGGTATTTATTTTAAATGTTGGTAGTATTCCTATCTTATGTAAAAAATACTAGTTCTATTAATATAGCAAAGAATCTTGTGCAAGTTTATTCTCGTTGGTGCAGATTATGATTATGATTGATACCTAGTCAACAAGGAATGTACCATATGTACGGATCACTTCCTTGAACATGTTAGATATCCTGGTCCACCAAGAAACAAAATTTTGTAGCCTTGTCTACTGCTGAGGCTGAATATGTTGCAGATGGATCATGTGGTGCACAATTGTTATGGATCAAAAAACAACTGTTGGATTTTTGTTTAAATTTTGGTAGGATTCCTATATTATGTGACAATACTAATGCTATGAATAAAGCAAAGAATATCGTGCAACATAAACGAAGAAAACACATGAGACACCATTTTCTGTGAGATAATGTAGAGAAGGGTCACATATAAACAATTTTCTACTCCACTGAGGAAAAAATTGTTATTATTTTTATCAAGACATTACGTAGAGAGCACTTTGAGAAAAGTAGACTAGACTTGGGGATGATTAATATTGTATAATTTCCCTCCCTCAATAATTGGTTAGAAAATTGTCAGTATATGTAATAATAAGTGTTTAGGCTAGGAAGTGATAATTTATCTAGTCTATTAAAGACATTCACTTGTATATAAATTTTGTCCTTATCAGCTATCATAAATTCTCATGGATCTTTGTTACTATGAGCAGTGAAATATGTTGCCAATCTTTGTTTGAAAAATAGAATTATCGATTCCAAAATTTTTTTGCAGAAACACGAAGATACCAAAGTTTAATGAACCAGTAAGAAAGATGAACAAAATTAATTCACAAAAAACTAAAATCCGTAAATGTACCAGAATCTAGAAAATTAGAACAGAAAAAGATCAATCCCACTGAATACACAGTGTCCCCTTAAGAAAATTAATCCCCTCTCCTAGTTTTGATTCAGAGTATGTCCTCCTAGGATAGAATGATCTCAATCACCAGCGTATTGATACCCAAAACTCTAGTGTCAGCGAACCATTCAACAAGAGTAAAGTAAAGAACAAATTTTTGTGCGGAAGAAGAAAAATTCAGGAAAATTCGTAAGGAAAAAATCTAACGTATCAATGTATTCATAGGCAAGAGGAACAAGTTCTGAAAGATTGCAACCCGTTCAGTATCCAAACGACCATTCATGAAAGTTGCAATCTTCAAACGGTCATGTTTGTTCCTGAAAGTTTCAACCTTTCAGAACAATCACTTCCAATGGTGGAAAATTCAAATAAAATTGGAAAAATATAAAATAAAAATGGGTCGCGTGCAAATTCAAGTCGGGTCGGTCAATCAACTAATTAATTCAAAACATTTTGGCCATTTAATTTAATTTCATTTAATTAAATAAATAATTAAATAAATAATTAAAAGAATAAGTCCAAAAAATAATCTCTCGATCGATCATTTTCTAAAGCGAAGCCAAGCAGAGCGAATGACGCCGACGACGCCGGGGGTAGGGTGGGGGTGGGGGGGCTCTTTCAAACCCTATAAACAATTAATAGGACTGTTTCTATATTGAAAATTTCATAGTTTTCTTTCCACCACTGATAAGGAACAAATGCTGTTTCACTAAAGCATAAGAGGGCTTTTCAACTTTCCAACTCTTGAAGTTCCCAAGTTTTAAAGTTCCTCTCTTTTCATGTTCCCTCCATTTCCCATTAACTCTTGCTACTTTCTCAACAATCCCCCACATGAATGGGGACTGATTAAAACATAGGAATGTGCGAACAAGTGTGTACTTTGCAAGGAAGGATCTGTTGCATCTGGATAAGTAGGTTTCCCCTTGGACTTTCCGTAGTGAACATATGTTGTATATACTCGATCAATAGGTATATGTGATATCAATGAACAGTCGAGCTTTGGTGTATACGTAGGCAACCATGTGTCACACCATTAACCGTTTATTATTTATGATTCTTACGGTTGTGTTCGTTTCAGCCATGAACACCTCCCTATTTTTTGAGTATACAAAGAATACGCCTTTGACATAAAATTATTGCGGCTTCCATTTCACACTCACATAGGTGATTTCTAACCGTGTCATCTCGTAGATACACTATCTGGTCAAATCTTACAAATATATAAAATTATTAAAAACATAAAGCTTTATTAACTCATTAACAAGCCTTAAAGTCTTGACCTTATTCCTTAACATTGTCTTCATCATGAGAATGGATTAATTTGATTGACAATGTCAAACCATCAGTCACAACTTTGTTTTTCTCCTTGTTTCTAGCTCTTGGGATCTGCAGTCTTCTATATAGAGTTATTGCATGCTGACTTGTCCTAAGTCGTAAACCCATTCCTTTAGATGATCTTTCAATTGCCTCTCTCACTAGGCCTCTCATTTGTGGATCTGACACATTAACGCTTGACTTCATAGAGTCACTTGTGATAAATCCACTAGAGAGCATTTGTCTTATGGTGTTATGTATCTGTCGTATATGATGAGAATTACCGTTGAACATGACGCTCCCTACCTTACCTATTGCTGCTTGAGTTTCGCAATGTATGCAAATAGGTCCCACAGGTTTGGGACAAAATAGAATATCCTCTACAAAATTCCGGAGCCATTCAATTTCTTCACCAGCTTATCTAAAGCAATAAATTCATATTCCATTATGGAGCGAGCGATACATATCTGTTTGGACAATTTCCAAGAGACTGCTCTACCACTAAGTTTGAAAACATAACCACTTGTAGATTTTACTTTATTTTACCCGGTGATCCAATTTGCATCACTATATCCTTCAATCATGGAATAATATTAATTATAATGAAAAGCATAGGGTTGTGTATGTTTCACATACCCCAACACATGTTTCATTGCCATACAGTGAATTTGATTCACATTACTAGTGAACCGAATCAGATTGGTAACAACACGTGTTATATCTGGTCGCGTAAAATTCATAATATACATCAAACTTCCCAACACTTTGTCATATTCCAATTGAGAGTCACTTTCACCTTCGTTTTTTTGAAATGTAAAGCTTAAATCAATTGGAGTTTTGGCAACATTGAAATTCAAGAAGTTTAACTTATCCAATACTCTTTCAATATAATGAGATTGAGATAATGATAGTCCCTAACGAGTTTTGAGAATCCTGATCCCTAAGATCTAATCAAAAACTCCTAAGTCCTTCATATGGAACTTGATGGACAACATGCACTTAGTAGAATTTACATCGTCAATATCTTTACTTATTATTAACATGTCATCAACATACAGACAAACAATGACTTCATAATTCATAATATTTTAATTTAAACAGACTTATCACATTCGTTAATCTTGAATCCATTTGCCAACATTGTTTGGTCATATTTAGCATGACATTGTTTGGGTGCTTGCTTGAGCCCATAAAGTAATTTCACAAGTCTGGACACTTTTTTCTTTACCAAGAACTACAAACCCTTCAGGTTGTTCCAAGTAAATTTCTTCCTCCAACTCTCCATTTAAGAAGGTTGTCGTTACATCTATTTGGTAGATTTAAGACTATACACTGTCGCTAGTGCTATTAACATCCTAATTGATGTTATCCTTGTGACTGGAGAGTATGTGTAAAGTTGTTCAGACCTTTCTTTTGTCTGTATCCTTTGACAACAAGTTCAGCCTTATATTTGTCAATAGTTACATGTGGTTTCATTTTCCCTTTTAGATACACTTTAATCCTAAAGGTTTATTTCTTTAGGAAGACCAGCCAATTCCCACGCATGATTACTAAAAATGGATTCGATCTTACTATTGAAAGCTTCATTCAAATAAGTTTACTCAGACGAAGGCATAACTACTTTAAATGTTTGAGAATCATTTTCAAACAACAGTGCCACAAATTTTGGTCTGAAAGAAGTGGGTTTCCTTGGCGAGTGTTGCGCCTAGGATCCTTACTAGGTAGAGTATTTTCTGTTGATTCTTCAAATTTATACGGCTAAATGTGTTCAAAGAACTCTGTGCTATCTTACTCAATTATCGATTTAACATGAATCTCAGAATTATCAAATTTGTGAACCAAAAACCAGAAGGCCTTACTGTTTAAAACATATCCAATAAATACATAATCTACAATTTTGGGTCCAATTTTTGCCCTTTTGGGTAAAGGAACCTCTACCTTGGCTAGACACCCCCACATTTTGAAATATTTCAAGTTGGGTTTCCTTCCTTTCCACAACTCATATAGAATTTATTGTGTTTTCCTACGGAGTACCATATTGAGTATCTTATTAGCCGTAAGGATGTGTACCTCTCAAAAGTTTCATAGTGAACCATAATTGATCATCAAGGCATTCATCATTTCCTTTAATGTTTTGTTCTTCTGTTCCGCCAAAACATTTGATATGGTATATAGGTTGCAGTAGTTTGATAAATAATACCATATTCCAAACGTATCTCTACAAAAGGAGATTCATATTCTCCACCCCTATCACTTCGAATCAGTTTTATCTTTCAATTCAATTGGTTCTCCACATTATTTTTGTATTTCTTAAATGCATCAATTGTTTCATCCTTACTATTAAGCAAATATACATAACAAAATCGAGTGCAATAATCAATTAAAGTTATAAAATAATTTTTCCCACCACGAGATGGTGTCGACTTCATATCGCATAAATCTGTGTGAATTATGTCTAGAGGTTTTGAATTTCTTTAAACAGAATTGTAAGATATTTAACAAACTTACTTTCCACAAAAATGTCGCATTTAGATTTTTCGCATTTAAATTCACGCAATACTTCTAAACTAACTAATTTTCGCAAGGATTTGTAATTTTGATGTCCCAAACGGGCATGCCATAAATCATTTTACTCCAATAGGTAAACAGAAGAAGAATTCTTATCAATACTGTCAACAACCATTACATTCAGTTTGAAGAGGCTTTCATTGAGGTAGCCCTTTCCTAAGAACATCTCATTCTTAACTAGTAGTGCAACATAGACTAAAATCTTTCTAATAGTAGGACATACAGAACAATGTACAAAGTCAACACCTTGCCGAATGTCATTTTTAACATTACTTTCCCAGTTCCTGCAATCCTCGTTGTTGTTATGTTTCCCATGAAACAATTTTCATCGAACCCACTAGGAGGGTACATTGAAAAGGCTTCTTTCGCTGAGGAAATATGTCGAGTGGCACCTGAGTCGAGAAACCACTCCTTGGGATTTCCAACTAAGTTACACTCCGAGATCATTGCACATAAGTCATCTGCATCTTCCATCTCTTCCACAAAGTTTGCTTGACCTTTTGCCTTTGCCTTTCTTTTTTTTTTTTGCAATTTCTTGAAGCATAAAAGTCAGAAGAGTTATGACCAACCTTACCACAATTGTAACAGTTGCCCTTGAATTTCTTCTAGGCGTGTTCTGACTTCTGTCCGTTGGACTTCTTTCTCTTCTTATCTTTGGTAGAAGCTTTTTCAACAATATTGACTCCAATGATTGTATAACTCTTACGAGAATTCTTTTCGACGGTTTTATTATCTTCCTCAATCTTGAGCCGAATCACAGGATCTTCATGCTTCATTTCCTTAGGCTTGTACTTTAGATAATCCTTGTAATCGTTCCACGAATGAGGTAACTTCTCTATCATTGCAGCCACTAGAAAAGCTTTATTTACTATGGCTTCCCTAATCTAGAGGATTGACACGAAGCCTATCTCTGATGCTCCGTGGCATGAACCAGGCTAAGAAAGACTCTCAAAACTGACTCAAAGATATAAGAGGCAATCTAACTGTCCTCGATTCACAATACGTGTGTCACCACTGTCTGGCTGGACCACGTAACTGATGAGCGATAAAGTTGGATCCTTTCAACTCCAAGAGGCCTAATGACTGTGGCTGCTTTTGGCAAGTGAGCTGGAACTCATGGGTGTCCTCCTTTATTACCCCTGAGTTAAGAATATCGGCATTGCCAACCTTTTGAATACACCGAGCATCTTTTTCTCGAGTAGTGGCATCTCACTGACCACTAAGTCTTGCGGGGTAGCCATAGGAATAATTGGCGGCTGAATCTTCTGTGCCACTACAGGAGACTAACCCTACGCCGCTGGAGCGGGAGAAGGAGAAGGTGCTGGTGCCTTTGGTGCTGGTGCTTGTCGCATCTCCCCAATATCTGCTAGTATTTGAGTGAGAAGAGCATGAAGATCAGGTGCTGCAACTGCTGCGGGTGGTGGATCGGCTGGCCCTGGCCTCACTGCTGTGGTGGTACATGTGCTGCATGAGGCTCATCGTCCTTATTCTGGGCTGGTGTTGTGGCCCTACCTCTATGTCGGTGTCAGCGTATAGCCCAAGCTGGGGGTATATCTGCAAGTTCGGGTACATAACCCCCAGCCAGACCGCCTCGCATGCGAGCCATCCTGCGTTAGAGTGAAACAAGTGAGATTTCAAGGAACCAATAAGACACAAGTTGCATGAAAGTGAAACAAAACAAAAATCTTCCTCAACACATTATGTAGCCTCTCGAAGATAAGTTATGACATATCCGCACCGATTCACAAGACTCTACTAGACATTAGCTCTGTACAAGTGAGACCGGTGTACCTGGGGCTCTAATACAAACTTGTCACGACCCGATTTCTTGAGTCATGATGTCACCTTCTATAACCCACCAGAATAAGCATCATAATAAATAGTAAAATCCTTACCTTCAACTAGTAATGCTAGAATGGGTATGGTTCTCAAAAGAGTCTTCACCTTTTGGAAGCTCTCTTCAAATTTTTCAGTCCATTGAAATGGTATCTCCGTTTGGTCAAATTTTTCAAGGGAGCGGCAATAAAAGTAAAGTTCTTCACAAATCTATGTTAGTAGCTAGCAAGCCCCAAAAACTCCTAACTTCCATCACAGAGTTAGGCCGAACCCAATTCTCATCCGCCTCAATCTTTTTAGGATCTACCATAAACCCTTCTTTTGAAACTGCATGCCTCAGAAATGCAACCGAAGTCAACCAAAATTCACACTTAGAGAATTTATCATACTACTTTTGTTTCCCAAGAACACCTAGAACATACGAAGATGGTAAGCATGCTCTCCTCCTTTTTCGAATAGACTAAAATATCATCAATAAAGACTATAACGAATGAATCAATAAATTGCTTGAACATTACTTTCATTAAACTCATAATAGCAGAGGGCACAGTAGTTAACCCAAATGACATAACCAAAAACTCATAGTGCCTATAGCGGGTTCTAAATACCGTCTAGGGCACATCTTCAGGCTGAATTTTCAACTGATGGTAGCCATAGGAATGTACTCAATGGATGGAGAATCAACCTCAACATCTCGGATATAAGCCAAATAAGTCAAACAACCTGTCCCTAAAAATTTTCTATCCCGAATGGAGGATATGATCTTAGCTTTCTAGGCTTGTTCACCCCTTCCGGCTCTATGTATCCCTTTCCGGAATTTCTAGAGTTACAGACTTAGTGTTACAATTAATCACATCATAATAAGAGGACAAACAAGTCATACCTAAGATCATATCTAAGTCAGTCATATAAAAAATCACTAAATCAACCCAAGTCTGAAAACCCATACACAAAATAGGACAATAATGATCGACATGGTTGACAATGACAAACTTTCAACTAGGTAGAAACATGGATGGGGGCATCAAGTATATAAAAAATTATAGAAAAATCTAAGGTAAATCACACGGACACATAAGAATATGTAGAACTCGGATCAGATAACACATTAGTCATCCGGTCACAGACAAGAATAGTACCCGTGATCATTGCATCAGACACCTCTGCCTTATTCTTTTTTGGAAAGGCGTAAAACTGAGCCCTATCCTCATGTCAAGCTACTTCCTTTCCTGGGTGCACGTTACCCCTGTCTTCTTACCATTTCCTCTACTTCCACAACCTTGTTGATTTCCTCATTGCCCATTATTTGGACACCTTCGACCATTATTATCATTTCCCACGAGTACCACTTCGTTAGACGATTACTATGCGTAATCAAACACACATGACAGGGGTAACGTGCACCCAGGAAAGCTATGGGGCTGGCGCCATTAAATCTAGTGTTAACCATCTGAAGACAAAAGAGTGAAGGAGGTTAGATACCAATTTGAATTGACATATACCAATTAGAATCAAGTTATCACACGAAGGAAACAAGAGAAAAAAGAGAGATTTCTTAATTTCGTATAGTCTCTTGAAGAAAAGTACAAACATTTCCATACCGTTCCACAAGAATCTACTAGACTCATTTTGGTACATCGATATCATCAAACCTAGGCTTTGTTACAAACTTTGTCATGACCTAGACTATTATGATTTGCACCCACACTAACCCTCCGGTGGGAGAACCATTACTACAACCCAACTAAAAAATCAAAAACTACGGAAGCAAGTTAAATTCTAAGGAAAGAAATAGAGTTCCCTTAAACTCCAAACAAAAGTCTAATAACAAACTAACATTGTGGAATTAATGCCTAGAACATAAAAGTCAATGTACCAAAATATCTAAAGATCAACCATCAGTCAAACATGAAGAGTTACAACCCAAAACTAATGAACTAACTAGAAAAGTGTCTGTCGGAAATGTGGACATAGATGAAAGGAGAACTCATGGCATCCCGGAAGAACTTGCTCACCCTTAAATTTGATTGACGATCACTTATGTTCTAAACGAGGTATGTCAATAGCCTCATGAAGATGCCCTATAATCAAAAAGGAAAGAGCAAGTGCAGTATGTATTAACAACCGCAGCGTATTGGTAGGATCACACGACTATTCGACGAAGTGCAACATATATAAGTTAATACAACATAATAATCACATGCATACAGCGAACGTATACAATATCATCATCATTTATGAAACAACATACAATTTCACAATTCTCAATTACACAGTTATATCAAGTCATTGGTTCTCTTATGCAACCCAAACCCAAACAATTAGCATATTGAAACGTGGTACCCATCCAATGATTATGTCGGAACATGGCAACTGGTCCCATAATTATGTCAGAACATTGAAACCGATCCAGGTTAGTGTATCAGAATTCAACACCCAATCCATTCAACAAGTTACAATCACATTCGCAGGTATATTCTAAAGATCATACAATCAAGTCATAACTCACGGTTTCGTCATTCATCTATCTCATTTACAACAAGTGTGATCAATAATGCAACATTTGCATACATACATGTATCATTATGAATAAAGAACAAACATACCCACAGAATTATGAAATCACAACTAACACCTAACCTCGAAACATGTTTGAATACCTTAAAAAACATGATTCTTTGCTTTCTGGATTCATTTCGCTTGTTCTTGGTCTACAAACTATAACACCTCTAAAACGACTTAGAAGAAACTAGATCCTAACATGTGTTTAATGATGTTTTAAAGTCTTAAAATTATTAATAATAGTGTTTATAGGCAGTGTATAAAGTTTGGAATTTGTTGGAGGTCAAACGTCCAAGGACGTCCAAGACCTCCGGAAACTAGTCGAAGTTGAACTAGTGTGTCGTAGTGTTTTGTAGTTTAGATTTAGGGGAGGTTTTGAGGGTAAAATTGAGTATCCATGGTTCATATACATAGAAGGACACGTAAAGGGTCTAAATATTTGAGAACGACGCCCCGGGGACCAGCCTAAGGGTCCCCAAGAAGGACCCAAACATGGGCCAAGCAAGCTGCCGCACCAGCCAAGAATTGGCAGTGGCTGCATGTTGCGCAGCCTACACTGAGAAGGGTAAATTTTGCCCTGCAACACGGGGACATCATGAACCATTATGTTTAGAAAATTTCCAGAACCAAGAATTTAAAAATCTTCCTCGACACGCAGTAACCTCATAGTTTTGGCCGCGTCGTTTTTAAGTCAAATTTGAATTGGTTAAAATGTCCATTAAATGCAGGTGTCTTTTGGGTAATTTGGGAATGACTTATTGACGGTTAATGAGTCCTTTTAATCCCCTAAACTCACAAATAAAAGTAAAACCATCAACTCAAAAGAAAACATCTCCATTCCTTTTCTCTTAAACCTACATTGATGAAGGTTTGAAGCTCCAAGGAAGAAGACTGATATACCAAGTTTTCTCCATCAATTTCGTGGTATTTTGTTCATATAAGGTATGTTATTTATTCTTGAATCTTCTTTTTTCAAGGATCCAAGCTTCAAAGTGTTTTACAAAGATTTCTCAAAAGATGAATTGTCCTATTTTTATATCTAGCCATGGGTTCTTGCGTAAAACATTTTGAATGAATGCATTATGATTGATTTGATGTTATTTTGATGATTCTAAGTCAAATTATCTATGAACCCATGCAAATCATGCAATCCTAGTTTTGATTATTATATGGGTGACTTGATCATGTCTCTATACTATTGGATTCTTGTGTACTTTACTTTGGGCTATTGAATTATGAAAGAAGCATGTTAAATTTATATTTAGGCTGGTCCTAAATTGATGAATTCATATTTATTATCTTGGATCATTGTATATTGTGATTATTGCATTGCATAGATGACTATGGCTATTTGTAAGAGCCTTTATGGATTGAATTGGTTAAATTGGCTATGGATTGGAGCTGTTGTGAATGGATTGGTGGTATGTTGACCTAACCTTCTTTATTGTGTAGTATAGATGTTTCAATTGTGATGTTTGGGATGGCCCAATTATGGTGGCAGTGCTTATGTGCTATACTTGTGAAGAATGTGGCCTCGTCAGCATTACTTTATGAATTGTGAAACAATGTGGTCTCGTCGGCATTAATTTATGAATTATGACTTTATTGTTTTATAACTTGAATATGTAAAGGTCTTGATAACTTATGTGTATATGTGAAGTCAAAGCATGAGTTATTCTACTTTATTATATGTGTCTCTAGTAAGGTATAGTGAATTCTTTATGTGTATTACTTGATGTTGAAGTATGATGCTTCTTGATGGATTATATGAGACTGATGATGGCTTATATTGATGTTTCTGTAGTAGTGTATAGGGTGACCTATAGTTGACTTGGTTATCACTATGTGTTTTATGGATGATAGGCTATATGTGATAAGGTAAAGTATGTGTGTGTCTTGTTTTGGTAGACTTGTGTCCCTTACTTGATACATGTAGAATGTGAATATGGATTCTTGACTTAGTATACTAAATACCCTTAGTCATGTATGTTTTATTGATATATGACCTTGAACATAGTTAACAAGGTCATCTATTTGGAACCTTCGACCTAGATGGAAATTATGATATCCTTGCAGTTGAAAGTCATAATGGTACCCTTCTTGTTTTAATGGTGGACTTATGGTTAACTGGGTGGAATGTCATGAAATCATCCTTAGGAAAATCATTGAGCTATCCTCTTAGCCTTTTTTGGTAGCCTTAGTGGACCCTCTTTTGTAAGGTGTATTGTGATTTAGTTATGAACAAGATATGGTACCTCTTCATATGCTCCTTTATTGAAATACTCTACGAAGTAGAGAACAAAGGCTAGCACCGAGTGAGTATACTTAGAAAGTTTCTCTAACTAAGATGACATTAGAGAACAAAGAAACCCTCGATATTCGTTAACAATGTTCCTACATAGGATGTGTGCTAGCTCTACCCTTGGCAAATAGAACACCCTCCCTCGGAGTAAGGTAGACTCCGGATTCCATGCCTAGCTAGTATGGTCCATGTCGGTTATTGCCTATTCTCATCATGTGGGATACATGCTAGTGTTGGATAAGTACTATGAAGTTTATTTACTGGAATGAGACGCTATCTAAACATTACACAATTATTCTTTGAAGATGTTAGTATGTAGGTTCCTAGATCTTCTCCAAGACAAATACGTGAATGTCCTTAATTGTTTAATTTCTCATAAATAGACTAATGAAGATATTGACTTAAGTTAAAAGTATGTTAATTAATAAGTACTTATCTAGAGTAGCTTTAAAGGATTGCCTAGTTAAGGTGTGGAGAGGGTATATGAATGTCTCTTCATGTCTTACATAGGGTAGTCTTAAGAGTAACTCTAGATAGGAAAGTTAGTTGATGAAATGGGCATAATCTAAACTTAGATAGTCTTAAGGATTATTTAGGTAAGCTTGAAGAGGGTGTATGGGCGGTCTCTTCTTGAATTACTTAAATAAGTCTTATAATTACCTTTGGGTGGAGAATGTAACATTATATGCTTTTATGTGGGATTACTTGTTATGTGACTTACATATGTAGTTGGTGTTGAAGTGGTTTCTTATACTTATGCCATGAAGTTTTACTCAAGAAGAGCAAGTTTCATGTAAATGTCTGTTTATAATGATTTTATGCATTATACCATCCTTAATACATGCAGTGATCTAATTCCATACATTCGGTCTATATCTAAAGGTGTAGGTTGATGGTGAGAGGAATCTTGAAGAAAAGCTTGGAAACTAGGACTCTTTCAAGCAAAGTTGGGGTATGTCCTCACTTGATTCGAGGACATTACTATCTTTAGATTTCTTAGATTAAAATTATTGTTATAGACTAAGTTTTCTATATTTTGATGTATGGGTCGTGTCCCAACTATTCTTGAGTCTAAGATTGGCGAATGTTGAGACTTAGTATTTCTATCATATAATATGAAAGTTGTTTTGTGATATTATTTCTTGTGAAAAGTTTTAAATCCGCACTACTTTTCATACATATATGCAATGAACGATGTCAAAAGGGCTTGTACAAGACCTCCGGGAGTTCAAGTATGCCATGCCACGGCTTGAGGAATTCCCTATCTTCTAGGGTGTACTCTCGGGTTGTTATAAGGTTGGTATCAGAGAATAAGGTAATGAACGAGTCTATAGGATTCAAAGTCTCATAAAAGCCACGTGTAGTAGAGTTTTGTTGATCGGTGTGAGTCGCAACATATCAATAAGTGAGAGTCTATAGGAAGATAGAGTTTACCTTTATTTGTACTCATGTGTTGTGCCGTAGAATAAAAATTTATTAGTGTCCTTCTAAATGCTTTTTCTTGTGTTTATAGAAGATGACTACTCGAAGTACGGCCGACAGGAGGGTTAAAGAGGAGAGAGTGAATGAGGAAATTCCTCCCCAAGTTGATTAAGTTGAGTAAGTTCTTCAAGGTTTATAAAGTTCCTTAATGCGAGCAAGTTCCTATTGGAGGTCAAAGAGATAAAGTTCTGGTGGTTCCCACGGATATGACTAATGGGGAGGTTCGAGAGGCTCTACTTTCCCTAGCCCGAGCTATGACCACTCATGTGACTAGAGACATTGGGCCTAGGGTGAATTCCTTGGAGAGTACCATGACCTTTAGATTGAGAGATTTTTTAAGGATGAATCCTCCCATCTTTCTTGGATCTACGGTGGGTGAGGATCCCCAAGATTTTCTTGATAGTGTGTACAAGGTGTTGAGTGCCATGGGGTGACTTCTAGGGAGAAGGCGGAGTTAGCTTCGTACCAATTAAGGTATGTTACTCAAGTGTGGTATACTCAATGGAAAGATAATAGGTTGATTGAGTGGGGTCCCATAGAGTGGGAAGAGTTTAAGGAGGCTTTCTTAGAAAAGTACTTTCCACGTGAGAAAATGGAGGTGAAGGTTGAAGAGTTCATTAACCTTAAGCAAGGTAATATGAGTGTTGAAGAGTATTCTTTAAATTTTACCATATTTTCTAGATATGCTCCATCCTTGTTGTCTAACCCTAGGAATGAGATGAGTATGTTTGTGACCGGTGTTTCCGACCTTGTGAAAGAAGAGTGTCGTACGGCCATGCTTCATGGTGACATGAAATTGTCTAGGCTTATGGAATATGCTCAATCCATTGAAGAGTCCAAACTTAATAGGGCTTCAAGGCATTTGAAGAGGAGTGGATTAAGTGAGCAAAACCAAACTAGGTTGAAGAAGAGGGCTCTAATGCAAGATGGACCTAGTGCTCTTAAGGTCAAACTTGAGAAGGGTAGCGGTTCTCAAGGTGGTAAGCCTACTTGTGTTACTTTTGGGAAGAGGCATTATGGGAAATGTGTAGTTGGTATCGGGAATTGCATTTTTTGTGGTAAGGATGGTCATATGGTGAGGGATTGTCCTACTATTGCGACTAGAGAAAGAGAGGTCAAGAAAGTTCCTCCTAGTGTTCCAGAAGGTTATGTTCCAAGAAAGAATCGCTTCTATGCCCTCCGAGGTAAGGGATCAAAGCAGGATGATGATGATGTTGGTAAGTTCTGACTACTACAAATTTTCCCTTTAGCGGCAATAAAACATGGCTATAGCGGCAATAACATTTGCCGAGATGTTCTGTATCGGCCAATCAACTTAGCCGGCAATGTTAGGGTCGGCAAAGGCTATTGCGGCGATTGTTGGAAATGCTCGTAAAGGGTAGCATGAATTGCCGCTACAAACCATTAGCTTTTATGGAATTGTGGCAGTTATATTGTCTGCTAAAGGTAATTCATACTGTCTAACTATTATCTTTTAGCGTCCATTGATTTAGTCGATAAATCTTAATAAATAGCCGCTAAAAGGTAGAACTTTTGATGTCAATTGTTTGCGGCAATTGTCTTGTCTGCTAAAGGTAATTTATTTTGGCAAACTATGTTCTATTAGCGTCCATTTGTTTAGTCGATAAATCTATATAAATAGCCGCTAAAAGGTAGTAGTTTTAATGGCGATTGTTTGCGGCAATTATGTTGGCTATTAAAAGTAATTTATATCGACTATCTGTGGTATTTTAGTGTCCAATATTTTAGTTGATAAATTGAAATAAATAGTTGCTAAAAGGTAGTTGTTTATCAACAGTTTTACTATAGTGACTAATGGTAACAATATACCTTCGAAAAATTTCTAAGTATGCCCCTTTAACGTCCATAAAAATCAAACAAACATGTTCACAAAAGAGAGCCTCATAGTAACAACAATTTTCTCTAATTGTGAAAACATATATATTACTATTAATCCTTAAAATAGAATATATCTCTTTACATCAAGAGAAACAAAAATAAGTACTTGTCCAAAATATGATAGTCAAAACTTTAAAAAATAAACTTATATCGTTCAAACTATTGAATAATGTCTTCAAATAAGTTTTTTTTACTCTTCTTCAAATGATGTCTTTGAAATCACCCATATATGAAATTTGTGAACTTCAAAATGTATAACTTTAAATAATAATGAAATATGTCAATAGATGAAATTAAAAGTATAATTGCAATTAGTGTGACTAATCTGAAAAATTACAAGTATGAAGCATCCATTTTCATTTTATGCCATCAAATCAACAAAATCAAGAGATCGAAGAAGTGATTTTTTTAGAGGAGGGGCAATAGAATGATGTAATTTTCACATTTTGATTAACAGAAAACACGAAAACAAATAAAGCAATATTTAAAAAGAAAAGAATACAATCAGATTCCCAGCCACATTTCGAAGTAATAGAAGACAGTGAATCAAGAACATTGAACGGTGAAGAAACATAAATGAACAACTTGTTTGTGAGTAATAAAACTTGCTTGATTGACTCCCTATTTTCCTTTTATTTTCAAGAAAATTCACAACAATTTGTATTGTTTTTCATCTTTTTTGTTTGTCTGGTCCACACTGCAATTACTAAGGATTACTAGTTCAAGAAGATGGAACAATATGAGAGTATGTTAACCACTAGAAGCCTGTAGTTGAGCTTATGATTTATCTTCAAGGCATACTCATCCCATGTAACATACTCTACATATACAAATTGATGAAATACGAGGCGGAAATATACAAACTTAGCTATTGTGTCCAAGTGTCACACATTTTAAGAGAAGTGAACTAGTTTGCTGATTTTTTTAATTAACAGAGGTCTTGACCGTGTATGTACTATTCAATACATTAACTCTCATTAACTCCCATTTGAATCTAAATGATCCTGACCAGTGATAAAAAATAAACAAATTCCATGCATTTGATTTAAGATGATAAGACAAATGGAACGAGAAAGATAGTCTATACTTGTAGAAGAACTCTACCTACTACTACTACAAATTAATTCCAGATGATAAGACAAACGGAACCAGAAAGATAGTCCATACTTGTAGAAGAATTTCAACAACTACTACTACTACAAATTGTGAGTTCAATTGGTGAACAAATCTATTAAAATAAAGACAAGAAACACTAGTAATGAAAACTTAATGAATAGCATAAAATGATAAAGATGAGTAGTACTAGGAGGTAGAGTAATTTCAGCATTACTAGATATTCTTGATTATTGTGGTCTTCCTGCTTGACCTCTATTATGGTTGGGAACCTATAAGCATTAAGAAATTGTTACTTTTATAGATTAAAATTTCATTAAAAATTTCTAAGACTTGTAACATTTAGTTACCTCTTCATTTTAAGTGACATTGATATCTTGAGGAAGAGATTTATTAAGAGCATACTTTTGCATGAATTATCTCATTTGGAGCAATTTTGATTGAAGCTTCTCGTGATTTTGTTTCATCAAATCCATTTCTTCATTTTGTTTTTACTTTAAATAAGTTATTTCTTGTTCTAACCTTTGTACAACCTCATTAGATGAATCTTCTACAACAATATTTTTTATGGATGATTTCCTACCCCATAGAACTGAAGGAGTTGGACCAAGTCCTAAACCACGAACATACCCACTCTTCTCATTTCCCAACACTTGAGAATACACATCACCTTCCCAAGCAACACTGTGAGGAGGTTGGTCGGTAGATCTTTCGTTATTGCTCATTCTTTCATTTATCATATCCTGGTCATAGAATACACAATAAATCCAAAATGGAATTGTCTTATTCACTTGTAATGTTATGATTAATTGTTTCTTAATTTAAAAATAATGTTGAGAAGAAATCTTACGATTGACTTGGCAGAATCATCATCCAGTGGTCTACCATCCACACGTTTTTTGTGAGTTAATAAGAAAATTTCTGCTCGTGTAGGCTCTATTCCATTTTAAGCCTAAGCAATAGAATTGATGACAGATATGCGTGACAAAAAATTAAAAATATGTTTCACAAATTTACCTGTTCATGCATCAATGTAGCAATACTTTTGGATCCTCCTGTGTGAGGCATCTTTTGATTAGCCCTATTGTTTCTATTTGCTTGGGTACGCCTCTGTTGTTGAAATATTTAAATAATATCTTAAAAATTATAAAAAAATGTTGCATAACTAAAATCAACACATAGTTAAAATAAGAAAGTATGTGTGTTGTCAAGATTGTTTTATACCTTTGCTTTATCCGAAAGCCAATAAGAGACTAAACCATTCCATTGATCTCTCGGTATGCAATTTGGTCTATTTTTCAGCAAAGAGCTTTAGTCTTATATTTTGACATATACTCACCTTTAATTTCACACTTGTAGTCTTTCCATTTCTTTCCTAGTGACTTTAAGACAAACGCTTCTCCACATTTTGGAAAAAAGAACTTCTTCTGCAAGATAAAAGTCGATATATAAAAGATATTATCATGTACAAAGTGATTTTGTTCTCATAGTAATAATAGCAACTCATACCCTTACAAAATCCACCAATTTCTTCTTTTGCTCGTTGTCAAAATTTCTCCAATCATCTACATTTAGAGGTGTTAGTTCTGGAGTTCTCGCAATAATTCCTAGAAATCTAGCAAGCTTTTGCCCCTCTTTCCCAGTAGATTGGTTACGACAGTTTTATCTTTCCGGGAGGAAGTTTCCAAACATCTTTTAGTAAAGTAGGACCATGAAGCTTTCTTTTCGCTAATTTACCTATAATGAAAAAAAAATATTGGAAGTCTTCAAATGGTAAAACACATATGGTAAAATTCCTGAAAGATGCTCCAGATTAATAAACGCATGGCATTTAGCACTTGAAAAGTTAATGGGCAAGTAAATTTTCTATTTGAATGATTCCTCAACTATTTTCATATTCAATGAACTTTCCAATTCAAAAATTTCTTTAAGCCCAAAGCAAAATGATTGTTATGGACATTATAGCCGTCGCGTGCTAGCTGGCCATACTCTGTTGATATGGTTGTTCATGATTAAAATGAATTTGGAGCTAGTGGCTGTAGTTGTAGTGCTAAATTTATCATGGTGGTTCATGGCACTTCCTCAATTTGTTTACATTATATGTTGGACTTGCTGGCCATCTTTGAGTCCTACAGTTTGCTGCTGTCTCTGTACTTAATGTTTCTCTACATATTTGCAACTCAAATTCTACTACTCACTGGCTAGCCTATGGACATAGAGATGGAGATAGTCATTATAACAGAGATATGAAGAGGAAGGTACACTTACTGTTGCTAATGAAGCGGGGGAAGAAGAAAAGAAAATAAACATAGATAATCAACAACATAAGGATAAGGAAGGTTATGTTCTTCAAATTTGGATGATATAGTTATATTGATAAGCCTTTTCTTGTATGTCTTTCCTATCGTTATTTTTATTGAAGGATCAACCAGTTATTGTACAGCTAGTCAACAAAAAGTTAGTGGACAACTAACTAGATGTGATCAAAAAAAGAAAAAAGGGACTTCCAGGTATTGAGCAGTATGTGCAGACTTTGCTGCTTTAACACAATCCATTAACAAAAAATGATTCTATAAACACTAAAAACCAACACCAAATGCATGATATATTTTGTTAATGGAGAAAAGTAAAAAGTAATTGTCACTTAGATCAAGCAACACCTATATGTTTTGACTCAAACATTTCAAGAAAGATAACATCCCTGAAGGGCAGAGAGATAATACAATCACACACACTTAGAAACTAAGATCTTAAAACAATACAGATTGAAAATATTATTACCTGATTCATCATTAGGTTGAACCGCAATGCCACCAATAGAATTATTGAACTCATTAGATTCACTATCATGTGCTGCTTGGTCTATAGAGTTGTTCTGATTATCTACCAATTGCTGAAGATAAGGTTGGGCTGCAGAGTTATCTTGATCATCACTTAGCTGCTCAATATAATGTCGCAAAGCTTCATCATGTTGTTCAATAACTAAGGTGCTGCGAACTCTAGTTTGCATTGTTCCTTCTCTTAAGTGAAGCTACTATCTAGTAGCATAAGGTCCAGATTAACTCAAACATATATTACATAACGTGAAAAATAGGAGAAAGCTTCGTCTTATCAAGTTATGAAAAACACATAAATAGTAAATTGTGCACACAAAAAAAGCTTAGCGACGAAAATTAGTTAACCGGTCATAAGAACACCGTATCATATCACAATCCAAGAGCTAATACACAAAATATAAACTTGCAAACACTTTAATCAAATTGAAAGCAATAAAGATATTTTATTTAAATTAAAATCAAACAGATCCGTAGGAGTTCTTCAATAAACTTGCCAACACATTATTTTATAGGTACCACCTATCTTATTAAGAATCACTTTCATTCTCAATGACATTTCCTCCCTCAGCATTAGCTTCACCATCATTCGTAGAAGCTAGAGAATGTATGTCCGTTTCAATTTCTATCCCATAGACACCACTTCGAACCCAATCATCACACTCATTCTCTGGAACACAAGCAGTTTCTAAGAGAGACAAGTCTGTGAGATCACTTTGCATTGATGACTCAAATTGCACATTATTTTCATCTCCCATATCAAAAATGTCTCGAGGTTTAATTAACCAGGGGACAAACCATTCATGATCTACAGGATCTTGAACAAATATTACTTGTTGAGCTTGTTCTGCAAAAATAAAAGGCTCATGACGTTCTCGATTTCCAGTGTCAGCAAGGCGTGAGAAATTCACAAGTGTGAAACCCAGTTCATCATCCTTAAATCTTCTACCTTTGGTTACATAAACCAGTGACACTTAAAAAAGACAACCTTAAATTCTTCATAATAGTTTAACTCCACAATATCATTTAATCTACCATAGTATGTGATATTTGCTGACTTTGGAGCATTGTCACTTGTACTTGCATAACTTTCAGTCTTTGAAACAACCATAACACCACTATTTTGTGTCTCCTTGAACTCTTCACTTTGTTTAGTTCGGAATTGATACCCATTATTTACATTGAATGCATTGAATCTTCTAGCTATAAAAGATGGGCCTTGTGCGAGGACTCTAACACCTTTATGATGTTAGACGTAGCCTCTAACTCATTTACTTGATATGATTGAAAGATACAATTATAAATACAATATAAGTACAAGGACAAGAATTTAGCTTGACCAATGACTTAGACGTTCTACTTACTTTTTCTTGAACCATTCTGGAAATGTATGAAAATGTAGACAGTCAAGTTGATGTTGATTCAAACGACGCTTACGATGTGATCTCTTGATTTCAGAAATATGGTCACTATTAACATAACTCATATCCATCCATTTTGTTATCAAATAACACTTTTATATAGATAGATGGATAAATAGATAGATAAAAAACTTAGTTTTTATAATTCTCAACCACCTCGGACTCACAATTGAATAACACATGTCTATGTGCTTGTAACCACGTTTTCTCATCCAACTTAAATAAATCTATTCCACCATCTGACTCCCCGACAGTAGGAAAAATACATTCTTCTTCATTAGTGTCATGCTTAATTTGATCATCTAATGTTTTAGAACAATAAGACCTTGTATCTCCACCCTCCAAATATCGTGAACAAAATGTTAAACACTCATTCGCTATGTATGCTTGTGCTATTGAACCTTCTGGGCATGCACGATTACGAACATATGATTTTAAAGTACCCAAGTACCTATAGAATTAGGTAAATATTACTATTTTGATATTCTACGATTCATGAACTAAAAAAATACAATGATGATTCAATGCTATTGTTTGTACCTCTCCATTGGATACATCCAACGATAATGTACAGGCCCCGCAAGTCTAGCCTCTGATCTAAGTGAGTAACAAAGTGTACCATAATAGTAAAGAATCCAGGGGGGAAGAGCTTCTCCATAGTTGACAATATTTTTGGAACTCTTTCTTCAAGTAACTTTAACTCATCTGGTTTTAACACTTTGCCACATAAAACACGAAAGAATGTGCAAAGTTCAATTAAAGCAGAACTGACTCTTTTATTTGTTGATCTTCGTAAGGCAATAGGAAGAAGCTCTTGCATTCTAACATGACAATCATGAGTTTTTAGTCCAGATAGCTTTCGTTTGCGAATCCAACTTGCGATAATAGATGAATAGCCTTGTAGAAACTTGGCGTTTTCCAAAACTTCATAAAACAACTCTTTCTCCTTCGAAGGCATTGTGAAATAAGTAGGAGGAAGATATGTCCTCCGATTTGCTCGATATTGAGGCCATAAGTGTGGCCTTATTTTCATATCCTTCAAATCCAATCGAGCATGTAAGTTGTCTTTAGATTTTTATCAATACCCAATAGTGTATAAATTATGTTGTCACACACATTTTTTTCTATATGCATCACATCCAGATTATGGCGCACCAAGTTATACTCCCAGTAAGGAAGATCAAAGAAAATTCTTCTCTTTTTCCATGTGTGATTCTTCACCCCACTTACCCCTTCATACTTTCCAAGAGTAAACTTTATATCTTTCATTTGGTTCAACGCTTGTGAACCAGATATTGTACAGGGGCAAGTCTTATTTGTTTAGTTCCATCAAATGATTTAGAATCATTTTGATACTTGTGGTTCGATCTCAAGAAGTGTCGATGACCCATGAAACAATACTTGTTACCATATGTGAGTCTTCTATAATGAGTATTTATGTTGCAAGAAGGACATCCAAATCGACCAAAAGTGCTCCATCCAGAAAGATTACCATATGCTGGAAAATTATTTATAGTCTACATTAGAGCTGCTCGCATCCGAAACATCTCCTTAGCTGAGGTATCATATGTTTCTATCCCAACATCCTAAAATTCATTTAACTCTTCTATTAAACGCTGCAAAAATACATCAATTGTATTTCCGGGAGCTTTTGGTCCAGGTATCAACAAAGACAGAATGAAGAACTCATGATTCATGCACATCCATGGTGGACGATTATTTGGCATTAAAATCACAGGCCATGTACTATGAATCATTCGCATTGTGCAAAATGGATTAAACCCATCACAAGCTAAACCTAGACGTACTTTGCGAGGATCTTTGGCAAATTCTAGATACTTACTATCAAAAAGTTTTCCAAGCATCAGAATTTGCAGGATAGTGTATTACTCCATCTTTGTTGCGCTCTTCATGATGTCATCTCATTGCTTTAGAAACATTTGAAGACATAAATAATATTTGCAACCTTGGTTTTAAAGGAAAATACCTTAGGACCTTGGCTGAAGTTTTTTTAGCATTATTTTTCAATCTAGGAGCCCCACAAATTTTGCATTCATTAACATTCTTATGAGCAAATTCTTTCCTAAAAAGCATACAATTATTAGACAATCATGAATCTTTTCATACTTTAAGCCCAAACCTTCAATTATCTTTTTGGTCTTATAGAAAGAAGAAGGTAATTCATATCCTTGAGGTAGCGCGTCCTTCAGTAGTCCAAGCAATGAATTAAATGTTTCATTTGACCATTTTAACATACATTTTGTACGATAGATATGAAACAAAAAGGATAATCTGCTAAACTTCTTGCAACCGGGATATACTTCTTCATTTGCCTCTTTCATGAGTCATTCGAACTTATCCATCTCTGGATGAGGTTGCTTTTTCGATGAATGATCAGCATTATCTTGTACGTTTGGTTCCATGTAACCTCTTTCATTGATGTCACTATCTATGAACTCTGTACATCCTCCAAAGGCTTCATGTATCATTCCTCTCATATCATCACCACTTACAATTGCGTGCTTCTGATTATTTACTTCAGTATTGTCTAATCCCTCTAGAGACTCTCCGTGACAAAACTAGTTATCATATGATGGCATAATACCAATAACAACAAGATGATCATAAGAAGTGGCTCGATTTACTTGATGGATAAGTACACATTCGATACAAGGACATGAAATTTTCTCTCCTGCTTGTTTTTTAGAAAATGCATGGTTTAAAAAATCTTCTACTCCATCCAAGTACTTTACTAAGTCTATCAAAAGACATCCATCTTTTATTTCTAGAATTGTTCATGACGTTCAAGAAACGATTTAACTTTATGCCATTATTTAGGAGCTGAAAATACGTTAGTTAAAAAAGATAAAATTAATCAAAAATGTATTTCTGATTAAATATTCATCCTATTAGTAAATAGGGTGGAATACAGGAGATGGTCATCAACATGTTCGGTATCTTTCAATGAAGTCCTAAAGGGATCAATGCCTTCAGTTGTAATGAGATCAATCATCGTTACAACTCTTGCTTGATCTTTAGTTAATGTAACTAGGAAAAAAATAATTTCTAAAAGTATAGAAGTAATGGTGGTACAAGTCGAACATTAAACAAAGAATAATTAAAGATGCTCGCATGGATGTTTCACATTTGAATAAACTGATTTATATTTAATATTTCTCTCCAGCTAAATAAACAAATTATACAACCACACATCTAATAAAAAGAAAAAAAAAGGACCACGAGAAAGTTTCTGATAATCTTTTAACTTGGGATGGTTAAAAGGATTTGTAGCACATATGAAAAGGAATTTCGATCTCAACAACTTATCCAGCAGCTTTCAAGGAAATTGTGAGTCTAGTTGCTGGATAGATTTACAAAGTGCAGATGCGTGAAATAGTAAAAGATGAAACCATCAGTTGTTATGGTCTTTTGCTAATCTAGATTGATATATTCCTGTTGACACCCAATTTTGGCCTTCCACATTGTATATTAATCATTGAGATTCTTCAATTCTAAACGATTTAAAATAGTTAATTTTTATATAAAAAAAAAAAATAATAATAATATAATTTTTCATGTTTTTAAAATATTTTTATAATTTTCATACAATATATGTGTTTTACATAATCATGTATGCGATTAGTATAGTTTATAACTATTTGAAATTCATCACAAAAGATTCTACATTTTTAGTTAAATACTTTAACAATTTACCTTAAATTATAGTTATAATTTCGAGTTAATTAGTTTTTAATTAAATTGATATGAGAAAGCTCACTAATTAATTAATATGAATTCATTTTATTTAATGGCCAGTCGAATTGCCCAGAATTAATCGGCTACATCTTTAAGCCAATATGCTAAATTTTAAAGCTCAAAATTAACTACACTTTCACTCCATTTTGAGTCCATTATTTTCAGCAAACTTTGGCACATTATTCTTGGCCTAAATAAAATCCAATCATCAGCCCACTATATTAATTTTTCCAGCCCATTTCCAATCTCAACAAAAGAACCCATCAGCCCCATAATTTCTAACTAAACAATGCTTACAGCATACATACACTAACAATATACAGTACCACCCTACCCCATTACTTCATCTTCTTCACCTAACAACAAGAAAAATCAGTGAGCAGATCCAGCGAAAATCCCTGCAAATCACGAGAATTCCGCAGCAAATCACGTCCTCTTCTCCTCTCTCTTTCTTTTCCGTTGAAAATTTGGTACCATGGACAACTTTATTTCTTATCTCTTCAAGATTTGAATTTGAAAATCGACCCCGAATCCCTCTATATAAACCTCCATCTTCTTTAGTGTTGGGGGGGGCGGAGAAAAATTGTGGTGAAAAAAAAAGTTAGAGGAGATCGGATCTTTTTTTGAAAAAAAAAATTGATAGGGAAATTTTTTTAGAGAAGAGAAAAGAAGAAATTGATAGGGAGATTTTTCCATCTAATAATACATGCCTCAAATGTCTTCAAAAGTTTAAGGTCAAGAATTCAAAAAAAAAATTAATAATATAATTTTCAATTTTTCGAGTTCATCGGAATCTTGTGTGGTGGTGGGTGCTCCTCCAAGCTCGTTTGTCCCGGAACGCTGCCCCGATAAAGGTAATATCCATTCCATTTTGTATTCTGTATGTTTCAATCTCTAGCATGAATTAAAAAAAAATCCAATTGTTTGATGTTTCCTTACTTTTTACTTTTTCTTGTTTTTTCATAAATGGTTAAGATATTATGATAGTGTTATTGTGATAATCAAGTTCCTTGGTTTGATGGTGTTATATTTTTTTTTCTTTTACCTAAATTTTTGAGTTTTACAAGTGTTTTGTTTACCATGATAATTTGGGTGCCTAGTTTGTTTTGATTTGTTGTAAACTAGCGTTGCCATCCTAAGAGATTGGTCTCCTACCATTGACCTAAATGTAGCTCTTTGTCATGTAATCTATCAATTTGTTAGTCATCCTTAATTTGTTAAGTGCCAGTTGCTTTATAATTCATTAGTTATGATAAGTTTGGTCAGCCATGATTCGTATTTCCCTTAACTATCTTATGTGTTTCTTTAGTCAAACTGATTGTGTAGTTAGTCATGCCTATTGTTTAATTGTTTATTTAATGAATAAGCTCTTTTCCTAATCCTTGTTGTCCTTTCCCTTTGCATGAACTCTATTTCGAGATAAGTCTAATAAGGCTCTGTTTTCCTTGCATTATTTCGTTGAATCAAATTCAACAACACCTATATTTGAGTTATCCCCGTCAATGTCCGACGATGCCGGAAGTTAAAATAGGCCTCACAAAGTTCAAAAACGTACATGTTGTATACAGCAGTATACACTGGTATACATGGTGAATATTGATGTACATGTCAAAAAAATAAAAATACAGGTGCTAGAGGTTGAAGTGACCTGCATACATTCGGTATACAGACCAAGATACAGGAAACGAGGCAGATATACGCTTTGTATACATAGATATACAGCTTGTGTATACAAAAATAAGAATTGATTTAAAAATCAAAAAATCAGCAGCTTTGGCCCAATGTTTCTGGGCAGTAATAGGCCCAAAAGGCCCACACTCTTCTCTTCCTCTCTTTATTATTTAATTGTCTTTAGTTATTGCTTGTTATTTTTATCATTTAACTCTAACTTTAGAATTGGTAATTAACTTACTTAAATCCCCAAAATATGAGTTAATTTCTTTATGTTGGTTTACTATTTAAACACCTTTTGCAATCATCTATTTTATGTCAAGTGTATGAGTAAAATTAATATCATTAGATAAGTCGAATATATTTAAAAGATATATTCTTTAATGTTTTTCACTTAACCATTTTACCATTTTTTTTAAAAAAAAAATTAAATAAATAAAAAATTATTTGAAGTTAGACGAAGCTTTTATTGTTCTACTAATTTGAAATGGGTTTTCATGCTCAAGTTGATCAATTTGGTTTGATGTTATTATCTTTTAAAATGATTAAAAACAATAATAATCTAATTCAGTTCTATTCACTTATAATCAATTTCAAAAATTCTAATTAAGTTTCCATTTTCTTAAATTAAAAAAAAAAAATAATTAATCTTTGTTTAAATATTTTCTTAAAGTTGAACGAATGTTGTTAATCATTATTCGTATATTATATCATGTTCCTAAAAATGGTAAATAAAATAATAATTAACCTAAGTCATAGGATAACCGCATGTTAGCGGGCGCTTCAAATGCCTTAAAAACCTTCTTCAAGCGTAAATAAGAACCTCTTACCCATTTTCTCTAAATTTATTAAGATTTAATCTGTTAAAATCTTTTTAAATTAAGTTTTTCTTAATTTCTTTAAAAAATTAAGTGGCGACTATTTTCTAAGTATTTTTCTCAAATTGTTTTATACTTAGAAGTATTTCAAAAATTGATTTTTCTAAACATAGTAAAATTACGGCATAACAATTCTTAATATTAATAAACTCCTAGAGTAATAGGAACTATGCATGCCAGATAGAAAACACAACCAGCAACATTTAGCTAACAGTTCAATAACTTATAGACAAGAGGGACTTTAAATCAAGACTTTAGTAATCAACACAGATTTCAGAATTCACTCTACCTAGAAAAAAAGATATTCTCCTCTAGATCACTTCCTCTAAAGGAACGTGAGTGGATTACACAAATTCCAATTATTAAAGCCATCCGCACTTGGAAGCAGATGAGAAAAACTTGCTGACAGGAAGATTTAAGGACTTTACTTGTTCACACAGACCATAGAAGCAGATGCGAAAAACTTGCTGACACGAAGACTTAACGACTTTACTTGTTCACACAGACCTTAACATGAATGAACTGAATTACTTTCTCGGGCTGATCTTACATGATGACACCGATCCCATTCTTTTTCTACTCCAGGCAAAACACAGAGAGTATATCCATCACAAAGTGATGTCACTACTACTTCAAGGCTTAGTAAGATAGTAATGGTGAAACTATATGTCGTTACAACTCTTGCTCTAGCTTTAGTCAATATAAATGGGCTTCAACTAATTTCTAAAATAGAGGGGCTACTGGTGCAGTTTTAATGTTCTTCATGGACAAAAGTCACTTCGGAATTCAGAGAAAACAAACTTAAATGTCAAGCATGAAGGCCAAAATAAAAACCAAACATAATCAAAGCATCTAAAAATTCTATAATTCACATAAAAACATCTGAAATCGTCAAAGTCTAAGGTAGTGATACTGATTTGGGAGTCCAAGGTAGTGATACTACATCATTACCTACAGTTATATCGTGTTTATAACAGAGAGACGTCGAATAAAATTTAATCCATAAATAGTTATTTGCGATAGTTAAAGATTTATAAATATTGGCTTTGGCATTACAGTGGATCATTAACCTAAACATATATAATAAAACAAACTAATTGAGCAGCTCACATCTACATAAAAGAAGATTGTTATGACTGATGTTTTCAACACTTTATAATCATGATTTTAGTATTTAACAAAAGTATAAATATCAAACAATTTATGGAGTAAAAACAGAGGGTCTATATAATCACTAAATTTGAAAATTTCAAAGAACAGATCATTACTCATGATCAAAACGGCCAAAGATCACAAAAATGGGAAAACATACTTTTACGGGTTGATTCACTTGGAAATCACAATTCCAGCGTAAAAACAGATTAGTTCGCCTGGTATATTTTCTATTTTTCCTTGTTAATGCTTACATATTAATTAATAAACATGATAGAAAAAAATACAGATTAAATTCTGAATGACGATCTATAGAGCAACAAAAATTACAGAAAAATCATAGAAACAGAGGAGTTGAGTGGAGGAATCGACATACCTATAATTTTCTACAAAGCTTGTTGTTGCTGGACTTCGCTATGTTGCTGGACGCTGCTTTTGTGAGAGCGATATATGGCATATATGCGTCCTAATATAAGATGTACGTTGTTGAATCCTTATTTGACTGGGAGAGGTTTTTAGTAATGTTTTCCTTATTTGTGTAGGAGTGATTTTTAGGTTATTAATGTTTACCTTAAAGTGTAGGAAATCTTTTTTATCCAGGATTTGGAGAAAAGCGGGAGCGGAAAGTTTTATGAAAAAGGCGGGAGTTTTGTTATTAGAAAAAAAAATCTCTTTTGCGGCTATTCTTTGAAATTGCTACTAAAAATATACTTATTGTTGGCCATTATACATTAGTCGTTGATAGTTTGCCCAGCGTCAATACATCAGCGGCAATTACCTAATCGCTACAAAAAAATTGCCGCTAAAGATCATTTTTGTAGTAGTGTCTAGTATTCTCTCTTTAATTTTTATGAGTTCCTTCTAAGTGGGGAGTATGATGAGTAGTGGATTTGTGATTGTTTTTCTCTTCTCTTCTATTCTAATCAATCTTGAGAGATAGAATGTTATAATAGCATGTTGCATGATGCATAGTATTAAGGAGTCCTGTTGAAATTGAATTTCATTGATTCATTACGTTGTGCATTTTATGAAGTTATGGTTATGTTGTAAAATGAGGTAATAAGGTTTTGTCCTTCATATTATCATAGTTTCATTCTAGGTTGCTTAAAAGTTGCATTAGTGATCTAGTGAGCATGTCATTGTGAATTATTTGAGATTTTGCTTAATAAGCATCCTTACTATAGTGGCTGTAAAGAGGTATAAAAAAATTATGTATTAAGCATGTTGATGTGGGGAAAAGGAGTTCCTTCTATTTGAAATGAAGAATGTGAGTATTATTTGCATAATGAGTCGTAGATTAGTTTCTATCTTCTTGTTGTGTTTTGAGTCTCTAGATTATGTGAAATTGGTGTTCCTCCTACATATGTGTATTGTGTTTTGTGTGTTATTATTATGTGCTGCTAGTCTTGAGTTTATTATCTATTGATAGTGTTTAAAATAAAGCAACTGTCATCCGAGGACGAATGTTGTCCAAGTGGGGGAGAATGTAACACCTCTAAAATGACTTAGGTGAAACTAGAGTCTAGTATGTGTGTCATGATGTTTTAAATTCTTAAAATGCTTAATAATAATGTTTATAGGCACTGTATAAACTTTGGAAGTGTTTGGAGGTCAAACGTCCAAGGAAGTCCAAGACGTCCGGAAACTAGTCAAAGTTGAACTAGTGTATCATAGTGTTTTGTAGCGGAGATTTAGGGGATGTTTTGAGGGTGAAATTGAGTGTTGATAGTTCCTATACATAGACAACATGTAAAGGGTGAAAACGCTTGAGAATGACGCCCCGGGGACCATCCTAAGGGTCCCCAAGGAGGACCCAAACATTGGCAAAGCAAGCTGCCGCGCCAACCAAGAATTGGTAGTGGCTGCGCGTTGCGCATCCTCCATGGAGAAGGGAAATTTTTTCCTTGAAACATGGCGCTATCACGAACCATTCTATCTTGAAAATTTCCAGAACCAAGAATTCAATATGCCTCCTCGACGCGTAGTAACCTCCTAGTTCTGGTCTCGTCGTTTTCCAGTCAAATTTGAATTGGTTAAAATGTCCATTAAGTGCAGGGGTATTTTGGTTAATTTGGGGATGACTTATTGACGGTTATTGAGTCCTTTTAAGCCCAGAAACTCACTAATCAAAGTAAAACCCTCAACTCAAAACAAAACATCTCCATTCCTTTTATCCAAAACCTCAATTGATGAAGGTTTAAGCTCCAAGTAAGAAGACTGATTTCCCAAGATTTTCTCCATCAATTTCGTGGGCTTTTATTAATATAAGGTATGGTCTTCATCCTTGAATCTTCTTTCTTCAAGGAACCAAGCTTCAAACTATTTTCTAAAGATTTCTCAAAAGATGAATTGTCCTATTTTTATACCTAGCCATGGGTTCTTGCATAAAACATTTTGAATCAGTGATTTATGATTGAATTGATGTTAGTAGTCAAAATCTCTATGAACCCATGAAAATAATGCAATCCTAGTTTTGACTATTGTATGGGCGATTTGATCATGTCTCTATACTATTGTATTTTTGTGTAGTTTACTTTCAGCTATTGAATTATGAAAGAAGCATGTAAGAATTATATGTAGGCTATCCTAAATTGATGCATTCATATTGTATTATCTTGGATCATTGTATATTGGTATTATTGGATTGAATTGATGACTATGGCTGTTGGTAAGAGCCTCTTTGGATTGAATTGGTTGAATTGGCTATGGATTGGAGATGTTGTGAATGGATTGGTGGTATGTTAAGCTAAGCTTCATTATATTGTGTAGTATTATGTTTCAATTGTGATGTTTGGTATGGTCCACTTCTGGTGGCGGTGCTTATGTGCTATACTTGTGAAGAATGTGGCTTCGTCGGCATTACTTTATGAATTATAAAACAATGTGGTCTCGTCGACATTACTTTATGAATTTTGACTTTATTATGTTTTAACTTGAATATGTGATAATTGTGAAGGTATTGATGACTTATGTGTATATTGAAGTCAAAGCATGAGTACTTCTAGTTGATTATACGTGTTTCTAGTAAGCTATAGTGAATTCTTTATGTTTATTACTTGATATTGAAGTATGATGCTTATTGATGGATTATATGAGACTTATGATGGCTAATGTTGATGTTTCTGTAGTTCTGAATAGGGTGACCTATAGTTGACTTGGTTATCGCTATGTGCTTTTTGGATGATAGGCTATATGTGATAAGGTAAAGTATGTGTTTGTGTCTTGTTTTGGTAGACTTGTGTCCCTTACTTGACACATGTAGAATGTGAATATGGATTCTTGACTTAGTATGCTAAATCCCCTTAGTCATGTATGTGTTATTGACATGTGACCTTTAACATAGTTAAGAAGGTCATCTATGTGGAACCTTCGACCTAAATGGAACATTATGATATCCTTGAAGTTGAAAGGCGTAATGGTATCCTTCTTGTTTAAATGGTGGACTTAAAGTTGATTGGTTGGAACGACATGAAATCATCCTTAAAAAATTCATTGAGCTATCCTCTTAGCCATTGTAGGTAGCCTTAGTGGACCCTCTTTTGTAAGGTGTATTGTGATTTGTTTATGAACAAGATAGTGTTACCTCTTCATATTCTCTTTTATTGAAACACTCTACGAAAACAAAGGCTAGCACCGAGTGAGTATCATTGGGAAGTTTCTCTAACTAAGATGATATTAGAGAACAAAGAAACCCTCGATATTCCTTAACCATGTGCCTTAATGGGATGTGTTCTAGTTCTACCATTGGCAAATAGAACACCCTCCCTCGGAGTAGAGTAGACTTCGGATTCCATGCCTATCTAGTATGGTCTATGTCGATTATTTCCTATTCCCATCATGTGGGATACATGCTAGTGTTGGAGAAGTATAATGAAGTTTATTCACTGGAATGGGATGCTATCGAGACATTGCACGATTAGGCTTTGAAGATGTTAGTATGTAGGTTCCCTAGGTCTTCACCAAGACAAATACGTGAACTTCCTTAATTGTTGAATGTCTCTTGAATGGACTAATGAAGATATTGACTTAAGTTAAAAGTATGTTAATTAATAAGTACTTATATAGAGTAGGTTTAAAGGATTGCCTAGTTAAGGTGTGGAAAGGGTATATGAATCGTCTCTTCATATCTTTCTTAGGGGAGTCTTAAGAGTAACTCTAGATAGGAAAGTTAATTGATGAAATGGACATAATCTAAACATAGGTAGTTTTAAGGATTATTTAGATAAGCTTGAAGAGGGTGTATGGGCGGTCTCTTCTTGAATTACTTAAGTAAGTCTTAGGATAACCGTTGGGACGAGAATGTCATATTATATGCTATTGTGGGATTACTTGTTATGTGAGTTATATATGTAGTTGGTGTTTAAGTGGTTTGTTATACTTATGTCATGAAGTTTTACTCAAAAAGAGCATGTTTCATGTAAATTTCTGTTTATTATGATTTTATGCATTATACCATACTTAATACATGCAATGTACTAATTCCATACATTCTGTCTATATCTAAAGGTGTAGGTGAAAGGTGAGACGCATCTTTAAGAAAAGCTTGGAAACTAGGACTCTTTAAAGCAAAGTTGGGGTATGTCGTCACTTGATTCGAGGACATTACTATCTTTAGATTTCATTGATTAAAAGTATTGTAATAGACTAAGTTTTCCATATTTTGATGTATGGGCCGTGTCCCAAATATTCTTGAGTCTAATATTGGCGAATGTTGAGACTTAGTATTTCTATCATATTAGATGAAAGATGTTTTGAGATATTATTTCGTGTGAAAAGTTTTAATTCCGAACTACTTCTCATACATATATGCAATTACCAATGTCAAAAGAGCTTGTACAAGACCTCAAAGAGGTCAAATACTCTATGCCACAGCTTGAGGAATGCCCTATCTAGGGTGTGCTCTCGGGTTGTTATAATCTTGGTATCAGAGAATAAGGTTATGAAGTAGTCTATAGGATTCAAAGTCTCATAAAAGCCACGTCTAGTAGAGTCTTGTTCATCGGTGTGAGTCGCGATATATCTATGAGCGAGAGGCTATAGGATGATAGAGTTTCCCTTCTTTTCTACTCTTGTGTCGTGAAGTAGAATAAAAAGTTATAAGAGTCCTTCTAAATGCTTTTCCTTATGTTTATAGGAGATGACTACTAGAAGTATGGCCTCAAGAAGGGTTGAAGAGGAGAGAGTGAATGAGGAAACTCCTCCCCAAGTTGAGCAAGTTGAATAAGTTCTTCAAGGTGGACAAGTTACACAAGGTGCTAAGGTTCCTCAATGCGAGCAAGTTCCTATTGGGGTCAAAGAGATAAGGTTCTGGTGGTTACCCCCGGATATGACTAATGGGGAGGTTAGAGAGGCTCTACTTTCCCTAGACCGAGCTATAACCACTCATGTGACTAGAGACATTCGGCCTAGGGTGAATGCTTTGGACAGTACCATGGCCTCTAGATTGAGAGACTTTTTAAGGATGAATCCTCCCATCTTTCTTGGCTCTACGGTGGGTGAGTGATACGCTCAAACTTACTTCTCAAATAAGAAGTAAAAACGGTCGTATCAAGTAAAGAACCCAACTAATGAGGTTAGGGTCGATCCCACGAGGAAAATGGTTCAGACTTAACATTATTCTATTATTACTACTATTTAGTCAACTATTTTTCGAGAAAACAAATAACTAAAAGGGGGATTTTATTTTAAATTAATAAAAATGATTAACAAAATTAAAATAAACAACTAACAGATTCAAATCTTGGAGTTTAATCAATTAATAAAAGTAACTAGGGCTTAAGTGTTACCCACAGGTTCCCAACTTGATAACTCTAACTATAACAATTCTTTCCTAGTATCTTGCATGTAAAGTGATAAGTTATGTATCTCTAAATCCTTGGTACGGCATCTAGAAAATTTCACTCCGTACCTTGGTCCGGCTACGTGTGTTGCTATACTAACCCTTATCTTTACCTCATATTAAGCATTGTATTCGGTATTTGACTAAGTTATTACCTCGTACCAACCAATACTAGCCTATTAGATAGTCTAAACTAAATCTATGTTGATAATTCTTTTCCTATTATCTACCTCCTTGGTCCGGCAAGTAGCATTAAGGCGAGTTGTAACGTTGGCCATCCGTTAAAGAGACTTCTACACGAAAGAATTATCAATACATGCAAGACACCATTCTAGAATTGTTATTTTAGTTAGATTTTACCTTGTTATTCACCCATGGTTCCCACAACCCTAGCTATGGAGTTTAGTTACCCATGGTCATAATTACATAATTCATATTTTTAATGGAAGAATTCATGCACTTACTTTAATGAGAACGAATAAATTCCAGAATTTAACTTGATTAATCCACAAAATCACCAACAATCAATTCCGGAAAAAATATATCAAATACCAAAATCAAGATTTCAATACTATAACAAGAGAACTAACAATAGTCAAGAGTCTAACCCCAAAAACGAGTTTTTTCGAACTATTTATAATAAAAACAAAACCTAATAAAAGAAGGTTTCTAATTAATGAAAATCTGTCCAAACGCGTCTGAGTCGACGGACCTCGTGACGGACCGTCGTGGGCACGACGGACCGTCATGGCCTCCATTCTTCATTACCCTAGACGGACAGGTATGACAGACCGTTGCAAGCTCGACGGTCCGTCGAAGGGCTCCGTTCCATAATACTTAAACTTCTTGGAATTTGGGTACTGGGACTACTCTCTGATCATTACGACGAACCAGCAGGACGGACCGTCGTGGCTATGACGGTCAGTCATGAACTTCCGTAGTCCCACACTTGGTCGGACTTCCCCATCTTCCTTCAGCAGCTTCTCTCCTCACTACGATGCCATCTAAGGACCGTCACAGGCTTGACGGACCGTCATAAGCTCCGTAGGTGGTCTCTTCAGCATTTCTTGCTCAAAACTCCCGCGTTCATCTTTGGATAGATTTCCTGCAAATAAAGAGAAACTTACATAAAAAATAAATACAAAAAGGCTTTAGACACACACTAAACTTAAGGAAAAAGCATTAAAATAACGTGAAACCACGGTACATCACTTATTGATGGTTGTTGAGTCCTTTTAAGCCCCGAAACTCACCAATCAAAGTAAAACCCTCAACTAAAAACGAAACATCTCCATTCCTTTTCTCCAAAACCTCTATTGATGAAGGTTTGAAGCTCCAAGGAAGAAGAATGATTTACAAAGATTTTCTCCATCAATTTCGTGTACTTTTCTTCATATAAGGTATGGTCTTCATCCTTGAATCTTATTTCTTCAAGGATCCAAGCTTCAAAGTGTATTCCAAAGATTTCTCAAAAGATGAACTGTACTATCTTGATCTAGCCATGCGTTCTTGCATAAAACATTTTGAATCAATGCTTTATGATTGAATTTATGTTAGTAGACAAAATATCTATGAACCCATGCAAATAATGTAATCCTAGTTTTGACTATTTTATGAGCAATTTGATCATGTCTCTATACTATTGGATTCTTCTGTAGTTTACTTTGAGCTATTGAATTATGAAAGAAGCATGTTAGAATTATATGTAGGCTGTCCTAAATTGATGAATTCATATTGTATTATCTTGGTTCATTGTATATTGTGATTATTGGAATGAATTGATGACTATGGCTATTGGTAAGAGCCTTTATGGATTGAATTGGTTCAATTGGCTATGGATTGGAGATGTTGTGAATGTATTGGTGGTATGTTGACCTAAGCTTCATTATATTGTGTAGTATAGATGTTTCAATTGTGATGTTTGGTATTGTCCACTTAGGTGGTGGTTCTTATGTACTATACTTGTGAAGAATGTGGACTTGTCGGCATTTCTTTTTGAATTGTGAGACAATATGGCTTCGTCAGCATTACTTTATGAATATTTACTTTATCATGTTATAACTTGAATATATAAGTATTGTGAAGGTGTTGATGACTTATGTGTATATGTGAAGTCAAAGCATGAGTTCTTCTAGTTGATTATATGTGTCTCTAGTAAGCTATAGTGAAGTTTTTATGTGTATTACTTGATGTCAAAGTATTATGATTCTTGATAGATTATATGAGACTTGTGATTGATTATATTTATGTTTATATAGTAGTGAATAGGGTGACCTATAGTTGACTTGGTTGTCGCTATGTGCCGATGATAGGCTATATGTGATAAGATAAATTATGTGTGTGTGTCTTGGTTTGGTAGACTTTTGTCCCTTACTTGATACATGTAGAATGTGAATATGGATTCTTGACTTAGTATGCTAAAGATACTTATTCATATATGTGTGATTGACATGTTTCCTTGAATATATTTAAGAAGGTCATCTATGTGGAACCTTCGACCTAGATTGAAGGTTTTGATATCCTTGAAGATGAAAGTTGTAATGGTATCATTCTTGTGAGACTGGTGGACTTAGGGTTGATTGGCTTGAACGACATGAAATCATCCTTAGGAAAATCATTGAGCTATCTTCTTAGCCATTGTAGGTAGCCATAGTGGACCCTCTTTGGTAAGGTGTATTATGGGCATGAACAATTCAACTCAAGAATTTCATGGGTATAATGTAATAGACCCATCATTACAAATGTAATCTCCAAAGTAATACTCAATACTCAAGACATAGAAGTTGGAGATACTCCTCCTCTTAATGATACTCAATTTATGGAATTCATGCGGAAGTTATGGGCATGAACAACTCGACTCAAAGGTCTAAGTAAGTAGATGGAATTCGTGTATATGAATCTACCCATTTTCTTATTTACTTCCTCAAAACATAGTTCAAATCAATGATGGATCTCAATGAATTCACAATTAAACTTAAAGGCTTTCTTGAACTCTACTCTTAACTCTCTCTTGAATGTGAATTATGAATTCAAGAGTTATGGTCCATGATATGAAGGATATAGGTCATATTTTAGAATCATGAATACATTCTCCTCACACTCATACTCACTTGCTTGAGTCTTGAAACAAGTTACTAGAAGTTGTAGAATACTCCTCGAAAAGACTCGAATGGTCTCTCTCAAAAGGTTCAGACGGACTCTCAAAACATAATCTTAACCTTACCTTAAATTTGAATTTTAATTCATGGTTATTATTTATGTTATGAATGATTTCTAAGTGTTTATAAGTATTTTAAAGTGATTAGAATCAAAAGGAGTAAAGATACAGTTTATATGAGCTCAAACAGGACAACCGGCGAAAAAAGAGTGGTGGGCTAGGCGACCCTGGCACGTGTTGGGCGTGAGACACCACACCTAACATTACAGGCTGCATTTGGGCGCACTGCAGGTGCGGCTCCCCAGTCCCTTGGGCGCGCCGTGCCAACATCTCCCCAAGCATGCTTTCGGTGAATTTTGCCTCTCGTTTTCTGATCCTAAATCGCTTTTAATCAATTTATTTTCTTCATTTTTCCTTATATTCAATTACCCAACCTAAATAAACACCAATAAACTAAAAAAACACTCCAAACAATCAATTTCATCTCAAGAAATCACCAAGAACCCAACAAGACAAGATCCACAATGAACCTCAAGAACACCTTTCAAAACATAAATCCTTTAACTTTTTGAGAATGAAATTACGCTTAAAATAACATGTTTGGCATGTGGGTGAACAAACCCAACACTGTAGAAGCTAACATACCTCTTAAGGATAAACCCATGGCAGAAATCCGCAACTAAACTCAAAGAAAATTGTTGGTCCCGAAGCGAACCCTCATCCTGGTTGAATACAAGCGGAAGACTTACTTAAACATACAAAGCTTAAAATTGAATGAACTAAAATACAAAGCTTTAATTTCAATGAGAACTTTGAATAAAAATACATTATTCAACTCGCCATAAATAGATAACTTAAGTCTTTAAAACATTTTATAAAATAAATGAATAATACAGAATTATTAACCAAATTGACTATCTATGAAGCCTCTAACTGATAATGTTGGAAATCGGGAAAATACCTACGACCTCCTAACTTAACTGAAAAGTAAATGAAATCCTCCAGAAGCAAGGAGGCTCACCATAGCTAACTCGAATCTCGGATGTATGAACTAATCTCATGTTGATGATCATGAATACATGTGTCTACATCATGAGAAGATGCATGCTAAATGGCTCATTACGTGGAATGTACGAGCATGTAAGGGGAATTCTAAAGTATAACGTAAGCTTGAAATTTGATAAAATATTGGAAATATACTTACCTCTTCTCAAAGTACTCAACTTACTCAACTCAGCATACTTAAAAATAATATACTTAACTCAGAGGTTAAATACTAAACTCAAAGATATGATACTCGATACTCAACTCAATATAAAGCAATAATACACATTCTATATATAAAAAACTTTAAAAACAGTAAAAGCCACTTAGTTCATTAAAGAAAATGTTATAACAAACTCAACTTTACTTATATAAGAAACTACTATAGTTTCTGTGGTATATTCTCAAAAATACAACCTCCACTATGATCCTAAGTGGTGATACAGCGTCTTGCCCATGCTGCCAGAACTGCCCTATACTTTTCCGTCGCATAGAACTCCTTAACGTAGTGGATTCAGTAGCTTTACTTACATGATCATCTAAACAGTATGACCAGTTAATACCCATGAGGGTTACATAGTTTACATAGAGAATTGAGTTAATATTAACTCTCATCCCCACATCTGTGTTCAATGATACTCCAAAAATATACTTTAGCTCATCCTTTTGAAAAAACTTACTTTATTTTGGTTGAGATAATTTGCTCAACACTTTAGCTTTAAAAAGGTCTCTTGGAATAAATGTTCCTTTTTATTGTTCAAAACACTTTTGGGAAATCTTACTTTCCTTTTAACTTAAATGTGAAAACATTTATAAACTTTTAGGGAATACTTAGTTCCCTTATAACTTTTGACAAATGAACTCAACTCTTAGGGAATACTTAGTTCCCTTATAACTTTTTGAGAAATGAACTCAAATCTTAAGGAATACTTAGTTCCCTTATATTACTTTGAAGGGAGATCTTCATCTCTTTACTCTTTACTTGACTTGAAATTTGAGCCTTAAAACAAATTTAAAACGTTTAGTAAAGACTCTAGAAACTTTAAGAACTTTGCTTTGACTTACTTCTTAACTTCTAAAGTTAACTCTTAACTTCCTTAAATTGAAGTATGAATTCAACGATCATGATCTCATTTTTATGGAAGATTTCATAATTTTCAACTTAGAGGGTTCATGCGAAATTATGAGCATGAACTACTCAACTCAAGAACTTAAAAGTACCTCTCATCTCAGATTGTTCGACTTAAAGGGTTCATGTGGAATTATAGGCATGAACAATTCAACTCAAGAACTTCATGGGTATCATGTAATACACCCATCATTAGAAATATAATCTCCAAAGGAAAAATCAATACTCAAGACTTAGAACATGGAGATACTACTCCTCTCAATGATACTCAATTTATGGAATTCATGCGGAAGTTATGGGCATGAACAACTCGACTCAAAGGTCAAAGTATCTAGATGGAACTGATGTATATAACTCTTCCCATTTTGTTATTTACTTCCTCAGAACTTAGTTCGAATCAATGATGGATCTCAAAGAATTCACAATTGAACTTAAAGGCTTTCTTGAACTCTACTCTTAACTCTCTCTTGAATGTGAATTATGAATTCAAGAGTTATGGTCTATGATATGAAGGACATAGGTGATATTTTAGAATCATGAATACATTCTCCTCACACTCATACTCACTTGCTTGAGTCTTGAAACAAGTTACTAGAAGTTGTAGAAGACTCCTCAAAAAGACATAAAGGGTCTCTCTCAAAAGGTTCAGACGGACTCTCAAAACTTAATCTTAACCTTACCTTGAATTTGAATTATTAATTTTATGAATGATTTCTAAGTTTTTATAAGTAGTTTAAAGTGTTTAGAATCAAAAGGAGTGAAGATACATTTTCAATTAGCTCAAACAGGACAACCCACGGAAAAGGAGTGGGGGGCAGGCGACCCTGGAGCATTCCTGGCGTGAGGAGCAAGCACCTAACATCAGAGGCTGCATTTGGGCGCACTTCAGGCGCGGCTCCCTAGACCCTTGGGCGCGCCGCGCCAGTATCTACCCATGCATGCTTTTGGCGAATTTCGTCTCTCATTTTCTGACCCTAAATAGCTTTTAATCGATTTCTTTTCTCTAGTTTTCCTTAGATTCAATTAACTGATCTAAGTAAACACTAATACACTCAAAAAAATACGCCAAACAATCAATTTCATCTCAAGAAATCACCAAAACCCCAAAAGACAAGATCCACAATGAACCTGAAGAACACCTATCAAGAACTTAAATCCTTCACCTTTTTTAGAATGAATTTACGCTGAAAATAACATGTTTGGCGTGTGGGTGAACAAACCCAATACTATGGATTCTTACATACCTCTTAGGGATTAAACGCATGGCAGAAATCCGCAATAAACTCATGAACATCAATGAACGTCGTCATCCTTTCCTCTTTGCTCCTCTTTTCTCTTCTTTTCCCTTCTTGTCTCTTCTTGTACTCTCAACTAAAATCCTAGGTGTATATTAGGATAATCAATATGTATATATTATATCCTTAAAACCTTAGTAAACACGAATTAAGATTGATTGGGTAAGGAAAAGACCAAAATACCCCTTACTATTTTCGGCCACCTTTCCTTAACTGGAGAACCTAACTTCAAAAGGTCATATCTCACTCATCCAAACTCGAAACTTAGCAAACTTGGCAGAGTTGGAAAGATAATTCAAAGATATTTCCTATTATATATTGTATAACACATATATCATCCTGTCCTAGGACTTATTGTCATTTGAAGTTGACCTAAAACTCACACTTAGCTTAACTTGCAAAATTTCAGATTTTGCTATTTCCAATTTAATTTTTTATGGAACTCAAGGTGCTAAATCTAGTGAACCGAACTTAATACTTAAGTAAGTTTTAATTCCTAGGTGAAATCTCACTCACTACAATTAACGGCTCAAGTATTCGTTTGGAAAACTTTCTGGGTATTACAAATATAAAGAATGAGAAGGAAGAATAATCGACGTTACCAAAAGTCTAAGTTATGACCTACCAGTTGGTGTTCATCTCTCTAAGTGAGATCGTAACACAATTCCATCAAGGTGAATTAATAATAACTAATTTTTTCGAAATCAAACTTTGGAAGGTTTGTAAATCAAGAGTGATTATCATGTCACATGCTAACCTATGAACTCAATCTGATTAGAAAACCACCGGACCTTAACACAACCATCATGACAAATCTTTTCTCACATAACTAAGATAATATTTTGAATTGATACTGGCTACAACCATAAATGAACTTTAAACAACCACCACATACGCATAATGCACAAACAATCTCAAATCTTACCAAGATTTTCCTTTCTCATAACACAATCTTTCCACGAACTTAAGTTATAAAAATCTATTCTTTAGACATCAGGTACACATAATGAGATGAATAAATTTATATAACCCAAAGAAGAAAATTATTAATTAAAACACTCAGCAAGTGATACAGTTTAAAATGCAGAACCTCTAGCAACACTCTCATAGCTCTTATATAAGTTCTCATAAGCAATGTTATGCGTGTAGACCTATTGGTATGCTTCAACTATCTCAAATAAAAAAAAATTGATAACTGAAATGACCAAATCTACCTAAGAATTTCACCCTACCGAGATGAAAATCACAGGATTGGTACACTCGATCCTGCATTAGGGATTCATCCATAGATATGAAAACACGTGTGGGTAAAGGTAGTTAATATCACTCTAAACCATATCCAAAATGAAGTAGCTGACCACGTAAGAATATACATAACCAAAGTAGAATAACACTAGACACTTCTTCCATAGTTCTCATATCAAACATTTTTATTCATATGACTCTATCTCTTTAATTTTCTAGCTACCCACAATCACCAATCTAGTCCCCATAACAATCGTACACATACTCAATTAATCAAACTCCACATACTTCTCACAATACTCAACTAATAAAAACATTATAATACAAATAGATACATCATAACCCCTCAGGCCATTTAGCTTACTCTAAAATTGACCTTTTAACCTCCTATTGGTCATAAAGAGAAAGACACGACTTCAAATGTAATTATTGGACGAACGTATATGATGATCATTGGAAGCGGTGAGTTCATGTTAATATGGTTATATTGAACAATTATAGGACTACATTACATATATGGTTTTATGGATAAAATTGTTTGAAGACTCGTGGTTAGGATTTGGTTGAGGTTATTTTAAGATTTTAAAAGAGGGGTGTGGCGATTCGCTGAGTTTATATTGTTGTGCAGGCATACTCTATTTGGTTGTTGTTGCCTTTTGCGTAAGCCTTCACTTGTTAATGGCTTTTGCAAAAATGTATGTTATGTCATTAATTTGGGATTGTAATTTTTAGAAGAGAAGGTAATGAAGCATACATTTGAAAATTGTTCGGCGAGCAAATAATTGTACTAGTGAGCTCTAAATTGCTACTTTGACCCTTACGTGTTAATATTCTGCCTATAATGGTTTTGACACATGATTTTTTGTAGACTAGATACTTTAAGGAAGGGGTACAATCCATATTGATACAACAAAACCAAGAATTGAGGTCTGTTTAAGCTAAAGGACTGTACATCCTTTCAGCATGAATTTTTGTATCCTAAATCGTCAAATATTGTTTTACTACTGTATTACTAAAAAGACCTTTTGGAAAGGCATCGATATTGCAGCTGGCATATTTTTTCTACTCCACTATGTTTCTATTCCACTCGTTCGGTTCGATAGGGTATTTGGCGTGTTTATGTCATTTTAGTGATTCTCTTGACTATATGTCCATGTATACACGTTCTTACTCTGCTTTAGGTGTAGTAACTTAAAAATATTAGGGATGAACAATATGAATTTGAAATCAGTCATCCTTCCTCGCTAATTTATATTTTTGAAAAACTTTAAAAGAATATATCGATCTCCAGAACTCTTAAATGCAAATTGTATGTATTCACGACATATGATTAAAGGAGCATATCATGCATATTTAATTACTAAGAGGTCAGATGAATAGTAGGGGCCAAATGTAAGCCAAGGAGGCTACAAGGGTTTCAGTTTCAGGTTGTATCTCTATTACCTTTTGACTATGAATATTTGTTACTCTACTTTCCGCTTACATACCACTACATTTTTATTCGTACTGACATACCTTTGCTCGGGGACGCTGCATTTTGTTTTGTGCGAGCAGGTACATGCATGGACTCTAATCGACCCACTTCTTAGGATTCAAGTTCAGCTTGAGTGGATAAACTCCACCTTATCATGGGGATATAGAAGGTGTTTACTTTTGTTGTACAATTTGGGTATATTCGGGGCCTTGTCCCGACAATGCTTATGTCACTCATACAACTATTGTGGACATAGTATTCTGGGTTCTTACTGCATTCTAGCTTCTAGCCACATAGGCTTGGCATGTTTAGATATGTTTGTACGTGTGTGTGTCCTCAGTTGCGGCCTCGTACAACAACTAGTAGTTTGTTAGTTTTGTCTTGTCAACCTTTGTATATATAAGTTGTTACTCAGGTTATGATCTTAATGGTCCAAGATTTATATTTAAAATGTTATGCTGCCCGACTTTCTAGGCCCTAAGTAGAGTCAATTGTTATGTTTTAGTGGCTAACCCGATTGCATACGGTGTTGAGTGCCAGTCACTCGTCCACTAGTTTGGGGAGTGACAACATTCAACAATATAGGGTTGTTTCCCTTATTTCTTTTATCATTTTATTATTTATTCATTTATTTATTTATTTTCCTTTTCTATTATTATTAGCAACAAAATAATTCTTTATTATATCTCAAAATCATTTCACTCATTCTTATAAGCCATAATTTATTTCTAAAAACTATTAAAAAGTTTAAGATAAAATTAATTGTTAAAATTCATAGAATGACTAAGAGGATTGTTACAGCATGTCTGGACGTATAAAATATCATGTTTGAATACTGAAAATACACAATAAGTAAATAAAACAAAGGGAGGTGTGGGTAGCGTGTATATATATATATATAATAGTTAAAAATAAGTAACTACAAAAGTGTAAAATTGTTACCAAATTTGCAATGCCTTAAATCAAGTAGACTATTAAAACTACTATAAGACAAAAAGTTCTCTTCATAACAAATGATAAATGGAATAGTATTGACTATAAACATATTTCGATATAATCTACATTTTTTTTTGAAGTAATGGAATTTTTTTAACTTTTACAAATACGAATATAACATTTTAACATTCGTATCAATATTTCGAAATTAAAGTGTATAAGAAACTATTAGTGCTGCACTAAGAAGGTGCTGTAAAATGTTATTACAAAGTATTAACAAAAATGACTTCCTATTTATAACAAATAAATGGGATTAGGTACAAGTATCCCCTAGACTATGATCAAAATGTCAGGTACATACCTTAACTAAACTAAGGTTGTTTATCCCCTCAAACTAATTTATTTATAATTTAAACAACTTCTGGCTTATGTAAAACTATCTGTGACTCCATGAATTTGAGGCGCGTGGGAGATGTTTGCATGCCACGTTTGCAAAAAAATGTGTACCAAAATTACAAAAATAGGTTCGTGGTGCAATAAGACCTCAGTCTAGTTAAGATGTGACTCTGAAATTTTAGTTATAGTCTAAGGGGGTACTTGTGCCTTATCCCCAAAAAAAGTTATAAAATTTATTTAAATTATTTAGAGTTATCTTGCAAATGTTATTTTCTTTAGTGATGGATGACGATTTTTTAGCATTCTCAAAGTTTTTTACATAACAGAAAATTCTACAATTTGAGGTTCTTGTAGGAAATTGTATAATTCTACAATATATGATCGCATAATTTTATATATAGGAGTAAAATTATTCAACATAAACTTGAGAGGACATAAAAATCAGATCACATAAAATTTACATAGAATTAGTAAAGATATTCAATTTATACCCCATGAGTTTTGTTTCTACGCATGGTTAGGGTTTGACATATTCTTGTTGTCTTTATAAAAGATTACTTAATGATTAGAAATTTATATAAATTTATTATCAAATTTAATTGATAAATGAAGAAAAAAAGAGTTTGACAATGTTAACAAGGCCATAAGTTGTTTATAAATGAAGGAAAACAAAGAGGTTGGTAACATTTCATTTGTGACGTTTCTATTATAAGGGATGATAACAAATTATTATTTAATGTTCCATTAGATAATTTACCATATATTTATTTATTGTAGGAAAAACTTTGTATTCAAATTTTTATTATATATGTGTATATATATATATGTGTGTGTGTGTATATATATATATATATATATATATATATATATATATATATATATATATATATATATATATAGGTTGTCTACTATAATTAGATTAAGATCGTAAAAACAAAAGCTTGTAATATTGCTAGACCAAATTCAATAAATGGAGTACGGTAATAACATTATGAAACTCAACCCATATGGCAGAAAGTAGAAGTGGCGGGTACGTCTGTTCGGGTTCATTCATGTCCAATAAAATTCAACCAAAAGGAGATTCGGGTATCAGAGTTGAGCAGACAGGCGACGGGAGGATGGGGGGAAGAGTAAAGACAAGACGAAAGCAAGAGTTTCGGCATCTTACTTTATTAGTTTCATTTTTGTATGATAGTCACCCCTTTCTCACTGCTCCATTTCTCGGTAAAGTAGAGTGAGCAGCTTCTTTCTTTGCTACTACTGCCATACCACAAAAAAGTCTAATAGTTGCGCTTACTTCTTCCTTCAACCCTAAAAAGAGCGTATGCATCCCGGGATTCTCTCCATCTCAGAAGTGGATTTCCCTGCAATGGTACTTGAGTACGACTACGGCTACGAAAAGCTTATCGAAAGAGGAGGAAAGAGCGTAAATTTGACTCTAAAAGTTTGAGTTGCCTCTCTCTCTCCACCCTATAACTGAAAAAAGGAGCACGGTGAAAAGCCAACCTTCTTTTTTTTTTATTGATTTGACAAGGGAAGACCTTAAGTACTGAATTAATGAAATAACACCTATATCGCGAAAAAGATCTTCTCTAGCTTTAGCGCGCACCCTTTTTCCTATGAGGAAATTTACTCTTTCTGATTCATGTCTGGCCCTTCCTGGGTGTGGATCACAGTATATTGGCGACTTTGTCCTTGAATTCATTCTATTTCATATCCACCGATCAGTGGAGAGACCAAGGAAGATTAAGATAGATTTATGGCTGCTAGGCGGGTCTAGAATAGATTCCCCAACAAGTCTTCACTTTTCAACAACAGAGGCAAAAACTTACTCTTTCAAGTCAAAGTCAAAGTCGGGTAGACTAAGATAGAGTTTATTTTAAAGTTGTTCGAGGGATATGGGTATAGAGTTAATTCTATTCACTCTTTATGAAGTGGAGTGCACTCCTTATATCGTAAATATAAAAGTCAGTGTGGTGCCTCGGTAGACGCGCAGACCGAGTGAGTTTCCGCCGATCCAGATGTGCAAAAGATTGAGGACTATGAGGGTATGGTGCTATCCTTGTACTTTTTTTGTTGCACATGGCCTAATGTAAACTTGCTCCCTTTTTCTCACTCTTTTGGTGGTTTTGTCATTTGAATCTATTTTCTTTATGCTACCAAAAAACGGAAAGGGGAACCGACTCGTTCCTTCATTGCAGAGGACGAATCAAGGCCTGAAATTGGTTCGTCAAGCAATAGGAGAAAAGGATCAACAAGGATTTCATACCCTATGATAGTTCTTTTTCTCTCTCCCCTTGATATGCCTTTAATAAGTCCTCCACCTATTCTCGTGTGACGACATCTATGATTGTGAAATTAAGGAATGAACAGTTGCAACAATCACGTTCAATTTCTTTTGACAGTCTTAGATTGTGGTGCTTTGTAATCAAGGGCGAGAAGGAAGTTCATTAACAGACCGAAGACAAGCCAATTTGACCGTTCGACAACTACCGTTGGAGAGCTCTCAACCGGTTTCGTACCTATACTCTATTCCTAGCTAAAAAAACCTATTCGATAACAAGGTCCAATATCCAATTTGAGGAGAGAGTGGTACTGTACTGGCTTGAAAGCGGCTTTCCTCACTCCGTGGCTGACTACATGCATGACTACAGAAGAGATGGAGTTGCTACCAGACCAGAGAGAGGTGATTCTATAACAAAGGAAAGAAAGGAATGACTATTTATATCAAGAGACAAGCTTGCTAACCTTCGGCCATAGTGACTAGTGACAAGAGAAGTTGCTTAAGGACCTACGAAGAAAGTGACCGAAGTGGAGTCAATTCATATTAAAACAATAGAAGAGAATTCAATGTTAATCGCCATCTCCTTGGCACACGTGACGGATCATACTTTCATGCCTAGACCACTATCGAGGCTATGCGTTTTCATAGGGCAGATGATCCTCACCCGTGAAGGTAGTTTACTTGCTTATTTGTTAAAGTAAGGCAGAAAGAGTACCTGTTGTTAACAAAATGGAGTCTCAAAAGCTCATTTATCGTAGTGGTCTCAAAAACCCAATTATCGTACTTAAGAAAAAGAGGTCTATAAAAGTCACTTAAGAAAGATTGCACCTTTGCGAGGATGTCTTAAACCAGACAATGCCAAGGCAACAAGGCTAGCATCATACCTACCTGCCGAGAACCCTCCAATATTCCTACTATTGTTCCCATCCCCGATGACAGAAGAAGGACGTAACCGGTGTTAAGGTTAGAAGGGTAACTTATGTTGTAGTCGTAGCCGCTCTTGGGACTGATTCCTTAAGGAATGGAATTCTTCCAAAATTCCCATGGAAGGTGTAGATGTTTAGGCTTGCCCATGCTGCTGTTAGAGAATAGGTCATCACTTTTTTTGCGGTTGATGCGGTTAAATCAACTAGTAGAAGGAAGGTGGCACAGTTAATCAACTAAATCCGCGCTTAAAAAGAATAAATTTTAAGCCAGGTTTAGAATGGTCAGCACCTTTTGAGAATAATTGCTCTTTGGAGAGCTAAATATAAGGGCGATGAAAGGTGTAAGCTGTAGAAAGGAGATTTTTCATGTTCATAGAGCTTTGAAATTCATTGTGGAAATTCACTCTTTTATTCTGAGTGCGCAGAATGGTTCTTTGCGGCTACTATGGGTCTTTAAAAGGAACTGCGAACGGGGCAAAGACATCCTATGAAGTTTGCCTATGGACTCTACCTCAGCGACCTTCTTCCACACTTTCACGAGAAAGCAAGCTATCGACCTTATCTCAATTAGTTTTTCAAGATCAGTGGACCTAGATGTCAATATCTCTATGGGGCCTACTCTAGTCTTTTATCTGCGGAGAGATGGTCGTTTACATGCTTACTTACTAAAGTACGGAAAAGAAATAGCTTACAAGAACAAGTAAGAGAGTTGACTTGATTACTTTAACAAGTAAGGGAACTGAGGTTGCTTATTAAAGTAAGGGATTGTTGACCCTTTCAATCTGGTTTGTACCCACGGGGCACATTGAACACCTACTCAACTAAAAAGAGAAAAAGGGTACTCACTCGTCGGTAAAGGAAAGGCTAGGCTTTTCTTACGCTAATTCTTCTCTTATTATATTTACTAGATTTACTATTGCACTGAGCCCTATTCTATATCGGGTTCCCTGATTACGGCTTTTCCGACTAGGCATCCTACCTAAGCCTTACTTCCCGTCCGACTAGCATGGTGTCATATAGCTCTTGAAAGAACACGAGATCCCGGTCAATCAGAGCAATTTACTGGGGAAAGGGGAAGAACCATCCCCACCTTATCAAGACAATTTTGTACCTGTTTTCAAACCCATCTTTTGTTGAAAAATCAAACCATTCAGCTAGGTCCAGATAGTAGTTTGAAATCGACTTCGGCTTGGTCCATGTTATCTAAAACCCGATTAATTAACTGGGATAGATTCCCCTACAACAACCCTTTCTCAGAACAAGATTCCAATTCTGACTTTTATTCCTCTTCTTCCCCCGTCCACCGGAATTGGGTTTGTTTGGCAACAACTAAGCGCTAACGTCTGAAAACAACGAAGAATGGACTATCTCAACCACCTAAAGAAGGAAATAGAGGGAGAACAACAATAATTGAGAGGGAGGACAACCCTTTCTTGATTAGCTAGGAATAGACATCGAGATTCACCTACGAAAGAAAGATTCTTAAGCGCTAACGTAACTTCCCGGGTATAGAAGAGAGGTTTGGTTGCTCACTAAAAGCACAGGCCGGGTCCAAACCAAATTGTGAAAGACCTCTTTTCCCTTATATTATCTCTAAAATATCTTTTCAAAAATAAAAAACCAACTTTTTCTTTACTAATTTGTATTGGTCGTTCACTTTTCTTTCTAAAGAATAAATTATAATTATAATTTTTTGAAAAAAATATATAAGGTATTTTAGTCATTTAGCATTACTCCAACTTCTATATGTTTTTTGTCAAATACGTCAACTGCTTATTACCAGTTTAACTTCCACTAACGCTTAAATGTTGTTCACTTCTAATTGATCAATCCCAACAAGCTTTTAATTGAATTTTAAAGTCGAATTATCTATACTTCTCGTACTTGGTGATCATAATATAAATTTGTGACAGTAAATTATTTTAACTATGATAAAATAGTGTAACACATTAAATGAAAAAGGTGAATTGAAAAAACTTATTAGTATCTTTGGTAATAAATAAATTCTTACAGTTTGGCGTTGTTGACAAATTTTACGTCTACAAATTTTCTTATAAAAAAGGTTTGTTAATAAAGAGAGTTAACATGTAGACTAGCTATATTATTGAAAAAGTACGATCTAGTGTAGAACAACATTTAAAGATTTGTATTTTCTACATTACTTTTTCTAGGTTAATTAGGAATAACTATTAATTCCACAATATGTTTTTCAATAGAGTTGCACAAGGGGCTTGCACTAAAAATCAGCACAACAATATTTGATCAGGCTCTATCAAGCCCCAAAGGCAGAAACATAATGAATGGAAAATAAAAAAGATAAAATGGCCAAGATAAAATGGCCCAGTCCAAAATAGAGGCCTTTAGCTATATCAACTACTATATTACTAGGGTTCCAATAGAGAGTTCATCATTTCATTTCACAACTTTCTCTCTCTACCGAATAAGTCGACGGTGATGCAATTCCACAATATCAGTCTTGTTCATATTCTTCTTTGGATGATCAAAACTCATGGCCCTCTTTGGTGTACGTTGTTGTTTCTCAGCTTGTAGAAGTAAGATTTGTCTCCTTCTCTTTTAAACTATTTTTCTATTTCTAACCTTGGATTAAAAGTTGCATCTGTTCATGCCTTTTTCCTATCTAGATGATTAGTTCATTGGATCAGGTTGTTGTGTATCTCTATGAGTGAACCGAGGATTGTCATCTTGGGTGCCTATGGGTTAGCTCTATATTAGTGTTTATCTTCATTCATTGTTTGATATTAGTCTAGTTTCGTTTCAATTGATGGATCTCTATTTTTCAACATGATTCAAGTCTATATTCTTTTTAATTGATGGATCTGTATTTTTTCAGCCTACTTTAATTCTAGTTTCTTTTTTATTGATGGTTTAATGTTTTTTTGTTTGATATGAGTCTTATTTCTCTTTGATTGATTGATCTGGGTTTTGTTTTAGTTTGATTTGAGTCTAGTTTCTTTTTTAATGATGGATTCATGTTTTTTCTGCTTGATTTGATTGAAGTTTCTTATTAAGTAATGTATATATGTTTCTTAGCTTTATTTGAGTCTAGTTGGTTTGAGTCTACTCTTTTTAATCGATGGAATTGTATTTTTCATCTTGATTTGAATCTAGTTTCTTTTTAATTGTTGGATATGTATCTTTTCAGCTTGATTTGAGTCTAGTTTCTTTTTAATTGCTGGATCTATATTTTTCAACCTGATTTGAGTCTAGTTTCCTTTTAACAGACGGATCTGTGTTTTTCCATCTTGATTTGATTCTAGATTATTTTTAATTCGTGGATCTGTATTTTTCAACTTAATTTTAGTCTAGTTTCTCTTTAATTATTGGATCTCTATTTTTGAACTTGATTTGAGTCTAATTTCTTTTTAATTGATCAATATGTGTTTTTTTTTTAAAACTTTATTTGAGACTATTTTGTTTTTAATTAGTGGATTTGTGTGTTTCATGTTTATTTGAGTCTAGTTTCTTTTTATTTGAAGGATATGTGTTTTTCAGCTTGATTTGAGTCTAATTTATTTTTAATTGAGGATCTGTATTTTTAGCTCAGGGGCTAGAGTGAAACTAGAAGCTGTTAACATCCTTCCAATAAGAAAAATACTATTTTAATACATTTTAGCATTACCATTTTTTTAAAATTTTCTAAATCAAATTTGTGTATATGACATGAACTTATTCCCTATTATAATTATAGTTGTATACTTTCTTACACTTTCAAACTACAACATAATAAACTAGATATTCATTCACTTATTTTTCCATATATTAACAACAAACTCTTTCTTTTGATGTGTAATTTTCTCCAATAAATTTCATGGTAGGAGGATAAAACAAATTTTCTTTGCAATCAACTGCATGTCAATCAAATTTTAACGATTTTGAATTACATTAAAAGTGTGGAATCATTTATAGATTTTAGTATCTATGTTTATATTCATTAGTATTCTAACACATTTGTCGCATGTGTATTCCATTAGTACAAACTTTTTTTTTGAATGTTAAGATATAATAAAAAAACAAAAAAAAACATGAAATCCAAAACGTGTCGGAATGGTGAGTGTATTTCATTAAAGTTGAATAGTAAGTTATCATCTAACCTACAAAAATACACAACTACTCATTGGTTAGATAGATACACCGATGTTTTTGTTGAGATGAATTTTGAAAAGAATATTCAAGTTTACCTCTTCAGGTGAATATTTTGAAAATTGTCTTCAAATTTTACTTTTTATTGTTGAAATTCAAAATACTATGTATATACCATGATTATTTTCCTCCAATCCATAAAATTCTTTTAATATTTTTGGTATAAATTTAAACATGTTTAAAATAAGAAATAGTTTCTGATAATAAAAAAATTAAAATTAAAGGAATATTAATTCTTTCTTTATATAAAGTACAAACAATTGCTAAAAGTACAATAAAATTATTGAAATGCTATATTACATGCTAGGGTAATAATAGACATGTACATTGGTATATAATTATTTTACTTTTCAACAAATTCAATCAGTGTAATTTCATAAAAACCTAACTAGAAGAAGGGGTAGTGAAGTAGATTGTAATAGCTAATTGAACTCACTTTTCTGATTTGCTTTTTTTGAATTATCCCTTTCATGTATTTATTATTCCTAATTAATAAGTCCACATATATATTTATAGCTAGATAAAGCTTTTTCAATTCTCCTAATTATGTTTAGGACGAAGAGACATACACATATGTGATACATAAATATTAATATTTATGAGATAAATGAAGGTTGTAAATAGAAATTAATTGCTAGTAGTCTCCACTTTACCTAAAAATATTGTATGTGTTATATAAAAAATCATATGCATAATCTAGTAATATTTAAAACAAAAGACATTTCAACTAACTTAGATGTTAATTATAAATAACAACTAATTATATATAGACCATTATCTATACATATATATCATGAATGTGATTTCATTTCATTGTTACAACTTACATGTTTTAACTCTAGTAATACTAACCGATTTATTGTGAAGTACCAATTAATTCACAAAGAACCCTTTGATTTTCCTAGATAATCGAATTAGTAAATTAAACAACAATTCATTGTAACTTACAATTTAATTATTAATTCTTTCATTGTTTTTCCAATAAATAACCTACAATTTAATAAATAATTAAAATGTTACTATTTAATATTTACTTAATTAGATGTCTAATATAGACTAGGGGTAAACTGGTGATCAATTTTTTCATCTTTTTAGTTTCTCAATTTTAGTAATATATGATATGATGATATGATAAGATATGATTTGATGATGTGTATATTTTGTATTGTTGTCTATCACTAGGTTATTGCACTAACAAAAGTATTTCAATGTGTTGACAGATCAGTGATCTTAAAGAAGGAAGATGGAAAAATAAATCATGCTCAGAGGTATTTCATTACTTGATGAATCATATGTCCACAAATACACTGCAAATGTGATCTTCTCTTTTTTCAACTAAATTCATTATTAATATTGAATTTTTTTGAAGAATTATCTTTTTTAGGGTAAATAATTTATAAGTAAATTCATATTGGAATGATTTGAGTATCACATAATTCTCTCTCCGCCGTTACGGTTTTGCAATTATTTTCTCCCTTCTTCTTGCTTTTCTAGTACCTCTATATCTTTTCATTAAAAAGAAAAAGAAATCATGGGCGTACAACATAAATAGATAGATCTGATGAATCGAATGATGACATGACTGAATAACATAACAGTGAGATTCACAAGTTTCCGAAAGATGACTTTAAAACAATTTCTTATCGGTAGGAATGTGATGAAGAATCTTAATTACCTATATTACCTAAAAACTACATTATAAGAGATGAAACAAAGATTATTTATGTTCACAATAGACATGTAGTAACTTCCTCCGCTCTAAATCATTAATAATGTTCTAAGTAGTGTCCAAAGGATGATACTATAAAATAGTTAGTCTACTATTATCATATCAGAAAACCACTTCATTTCATAAACTTGCAGGACACTTTTATCAAATAACAGATGTGTATTTTCAATCTAATCATGAATCTTTTTTGTCTCTAGAATGTTCTGGAAATAGAGTCTCTAGTCCTTCCCTATGGTTTCTTGCTTGTAAGAATGAAGGAAGGACTAGAATCTCCATTCACAAAATAGTCAAAAGATAACAAATTATGATTAAATTGAAAATCTTCATCCATGTTTGAGAAAAGTGTCATGAATTTTTATACAATGAAGTACTTTTCTCGAATGCTAATAATGAACTAAGTATCTAGTGATTTCATTCTTTGGACACTGCTTGAAAGTTGATTTATGATATAGAAAGGAGGAAATGCACTAAATGTTTCCTGGACATGTATTTGATCTTCATGTCCTCCCTTCTAATGTAGTCTACATCTAATGTAGCTAATTATAATTCTTCATTCCACTCTTGCTGCTAAGGAATAGTATTAATGTTGTCCTCTTGAATCTTATGAATCCCACAACCATGTTGTTAGTTCATGTCATCATCCATTTAATGGAGCTATCTATTATGTGGTACTTACAAGATTTTATTTATTTTTGTTAATGCACAAGTAATTGAGGTGCTGGAAAAACAAGAAGAAGGGGGGAAAATGGATGCAAAATCATAATAGCGAAGAGAACCATGCATGATCTAAATCATTCCAATACTACTTTATCCAATAAATTAGTACCTTAAAAAAGAGAAAATCTTCCAAAAAGATAGTCTTTATAACGAACCTACTGAAAAAGAAAAACAAGAAGATCATCCCTTTTAGCGTATTTACGCATATGATTTTTTACGTCATACAATATCACTAAACATGATAGAACTATGTCTTACATAGACATGAATGTTTATCAATAGCCAAAGAAATCAAGTCAATGTTATCCCAATTATCACAGAAGACACTAACGAACTCATGATTGCCAATGGCGAAAGGTCCCAAATCTTCCTTCTTTTTTACTTCGTCTACATAAGCAATCGTGCAAAACCAGCGAGTCAATTTTATCTCTTCTTCGTTGGCTCCCTTTTTCTTGGTAATCATAACTATAGCCTGTTCAACAACTTAAACTTTTTCTACTTCAATTAGGAGAAACCTGTTACTCGAAGTGATGATTTTCGTGAAATGAGATACATACTCAATAGTGTTTCTTGAAAGTTTCCCCGTGAGGGTTTTTTTCTCTGTTGTGATGTCTCTCATTTGCATTTCATATTTTTGGATTGAGGTAGTATGGGGGCTGATAATCTTAGACATGGTGCAAACTTTTGCATATGTCTTCTCTTAATTCTGTAAAGCATTCTCAAGCGTCATTCACCACTATTTTGAGTTACATATCTTCCCTCTAGGAGGTATGTAAAAATTTTCAATTTTATTTCATAAGTTATTGTTGTATCCCTATTAATCTTGACTATAATTACCTATGTTCTACTACCTGGTCCCTTGGTTATGCTAATCTTGGGGTTGTGGCATGCATTAACTCAGATATTCTGACCTTTGAAACTGTATGATTGATATTTGTTCTGAGCATTGTTCACATAATTTGTTTTATCAGATTTCATCGGAGGAGCCTCTTAACTTTTAATCATGTTCTAGGCATAATTTCGTCGTGATAACTTGCTCATATTTAATTATTTTAACTGATTTTAGATCATTTTTCATAAGATGTGGCGGCAATTTAGTATAGTGTCAATCTTAACAACAAATTCTATAAGAGGCAAAACAAAGAAACATAATTACAAAACTCAATATAGAATCCATGAACTGAACTCAGGTGCATATGTTTTAATAGATGACCATCGAAAAAAAAGTTTGATTAAAAGAGAAAGAGAAGGAATTTTTAAACTTGTGATATAAACTAAACTATTGACACTTTATGGATATAAGGTAAAACAAGAAATTTGAAGTTAAATTTTAACTAAATATGGAAAGATGTCCTTTTTTAGGGAATGACTAAAAAGGAAAGAGTATCACATAAAGTGGGTCACACGTAATATCGTACTAGAAACTGTTTCCTATTTAAAATCTACCAATAGTAGAATGGAAAAACCAGAGATGCTATATCTTTGGTATACCTTTTGTCTTGGTTTGAGTTGTCACTACCGTTTCTTTATATCTTTCTATCGAGCAACATTAATCCTCTAACTATATTGATCAAGAGTCTGAGGGAGATAAAATTGTATAATTGTAGAAATTGGAGTGTGGTCAATGGATTATTATGACAACGATTTTGAAGTTACAATGCTCGAGGTCACTACGTCTTATTATTCTTGAAAAGATTCTAATTGGATCCTTGAAGAATCATGTGCAGTTAGAATCTTTGCAAGAATAATAAGTTGCAGTGTCCTCGAGCATTGCAGCTTCAAAATCGTTCTCATAATAATCCATTGACCCCATTCCAATTTCAGCAAATATATCTAGCACATTCTTTAGTATAGCTCTGTCTATTTTCCCTCCCCCACGCTCTCGATCAATCTTGTCAGAGGAATATTGTTTCACAATAAAAATTAAAAAGAAATACTAGTGATAATTCAAAGCAAGACAATAGTGATACCAGAGATATAACAACATCGATGTATATAATGTTGTGTATAATGTTTATGTAAGTGAGTTTTTGGGTATATATAATTGTGTGTTTGTTGGGTTGAATTGTATTTCCATTGCAGGTGGGCAGCAGAAACTAAAATTTCAGAAAAGCGACTGACAACGTGGTTTTTTCGGTCTCTTTTCTGGGGTTTTAAAAAAATAATTTCCAGAAAAGCCATGGACAATGTCCTTTTGTCCGTCGCTTTTCAGTGATTTGCAAAAAAACAAATTTTAACAAAAACGACGTACTGCGTCGCATTGTGGAATTTTTTTTTAAAAAAAGAGAAAATTTAAACATTTTGACTGAGTCTATCAATTTTGTTAAAAAAAAATTTTAAAAATAATAATCAGTTTGTGATGCCGTGTTTCGCCTTTGGAAAAGTGTTGTGCCAAAAAGCGACGATTGAAATTGTGTCGCATATCCGTTGCTTTTATCTATTTCTTTTTGACAGTTTTTCATCAATGTTTGTTCCACCATCGGAAGGGAGAATAGTGATTGGAACTAAATTGGTATATAGAAACAAGCTACATGAGTACGGAACAGTCATAAGAAACAAGGCAAGGTTGGTGGTTCAGGGGTTCAATCAGGCCGAGGGAGTCGACTATGATGAGACTTTTTCTCCTGTAGAAAGACTTGAAGATATTCGATTACTCATTGCATTTTCGATTTTAAATATTTCACTCTCTTTCAAATGGATGTGAAGAGTGAATTCTTGAATGAATATTTGATAAAAGAAAATGTGTAAAGCAGCCACCTGGTTTTCAAAATCCTTAGTTCCCTGATCATGACTATAAATTAGACAAAGCTTTGTACGGGGCTAAATCAAGCTCCAAAAGCATGGTATGAAAGGCTATCCAAGTTTCTACTAGACCATGGTCATATAAGATGTAAATCAAGAACACTCTTTTTCTAACAAAACAAATGGAAAAGACTTGTTGATTGAGCAAGTATATGTTGATGACATAATCTTTCCAAATAGTATGATGACTCAAGAGTTTGTTAAACTTATGAGTGGAGAGTTTGAAATGCGTATGATGGGTGAACTTAATTTCTTTCTTGGATTACAAATCAAGCAAACACCCACAGATAACTTTATTCATCAACAAAAGTATGTGAAGGAATTGCTCAAAAAATTCAACATGAATGAAACAAGGAAATTAATACTCCTATTGCTGCTACTACTAAGCTGGATTTGGATGAAACAGGTGCATATGTTGAGCAAAAGATGTACATGCGAATGATTCTCTCTATACCTTACTGTAAGTAGACCTGATATTGTGTTTAGTGGAGGTTCTTGTGCCAGGTTTTAATCAAATTCTAATGAATCTCATCTTAAATCCGATTAAAGAATTTTCAGGTATCTCAAAGGAACCACTAATCGTGGACTTTGGTACTCCAAAGTAAGAAACTTTAATCTCGTTGGTTATGCAGATGCTGATTATGCTCGATATCTGGTCAATAAGAATGTACCACATATATGGCTCACTTACTTGGGACATGTTTGATATACTGTTCCACTAAGAAACAAAATTTTTTTAGCCTTCTCTACTGCTGAGGCTGGATACGTTGTGGGTGGATCATGTGGTGCACAATTGCTATGGATCAAACAAAAACTGTTGGATTTTATTTTGAATGTTGGTAGGATTCCTATCTTATGTGAAAATTACTAGTTCTATTAATATAGTAAAGAATCTTGTGCAGTTTTAATCTCGTTGGTTATGCAGATGCTGATTATACTCGATACCTTGTTAAAAAGGAATGTACCACAGGTATGGTTCACTTCCTTGGAACATATTTGATATCCTGGTCCACAAAGAAACAAAAAATTTTAGCGTTGTCTAATGGTGAGACTGAATAAGTTGCAGATGGATCATGTAGTGCACAATTGTTATGGAACAAACAACAACTGTTGGATTTTGGTTTAATTTCTGTAGGGGTCCTATCTTAGGTGACAATACTAGTGCTATTAATAAAGCAAAGAATCTGGTGCAACATAAACGAAGAAAACACATGAGAAACCATTTTCTGTGAGATAATGTAGAGAAAGGTCACATATCAATAATGTTCTACTCCAATGAGGAAAAACTTGTTAATATTTTTATCAAGGCATTACGTAGAGAGAACTTTGAGAAAAGTAGACTAAACTTGGGGACGATTAAGATTGTATAATTTCCCTCCCTCAATAATTGGTTAGAAAACTGTCAATATACGAAATAATAAGTGTTTAGGCTAGGAAGTGATAATTTCTCTAGTCTATTAAAGAGAATTACTTGTATATCAATTTTTTCCTTTTCAGCTCTCATAAATTCTCATGGATCTTTGTTACTATGAGCACTGAAATATCTTGCCAATCTGTGTTTGAAAAATAGAATTACCGATTCTGACAAAACCTTGCAGAAACACTAAGTTACCAAAGTTTAATGAACCGGTAAGAAAGATAAACAAAATTAATTCACAAAAAACTAAAATCTGTAAACGTACTAGAAACTACAAAATTAGAACAAAAAAATCAAGCCCACTGAATACACAGTGTCCCTTTAAGGAAATTATTCCCCTCTAGTATTCGGTTTTTGATTCGGAATATGTTCTCCTAGGATAGAATAATCTCAATCACCAACGTAGAGATACCCAAAACTCTGGTGTCAGAAAACCACTCAACAACTGTTAAGTAACAAAGAACTTTTTATGCAGAAGAAGTCAGAAAAATTTGTAAGGAACAAATCTAAAGAATCAATGTATTTATAGGCAAGAGGAACAGGTTCTGAAAGATTGCAACCCTTTCAGAATTCACACAATCATTCATGAAAATTGCAATCTTTCAAACAGTCATGGTTTTTCCTGAAAGTTTCAAACTTTCAGAACAATCACTTCCAATGGTGGGAAATTCAAATAAAACGAGAAAAAAGTAAAATAAATTGTGTCGCGTGCGGATTTGAGTCGGGTCGGTCAATTAACTAATCAATTAAAACGTTTTGGAAATTTAATTAATTTAATTTAATGAAATAAATAATTAAAAGAAACTTTGTCCAAAAAATAATCTCTCGATCGATCATTTCCCAAAGCCGAAGCCGAGCCGAAAGAGCGCCGCCGCCAATGCCGGCTTCCCCCTCTTTTCAACCCATTTAACTATTAATAGGAGTGTTACTATATTCAAAATCTCCTAGTTTTCTTTCCACCACAGATGAGGAACAAATGTGGTTTCACTAAAGCATAAGAAGACTTTTCAAGTTCCCTACTATTAAAGTTCCTCTCTTTTCATGTTTCCTCCATTTCCCATTAAGTCTTGCTACATACCCAACAATCCCCCCACTTGAATGGGGAATGGTTACAACATAGGAATGTGTGAACAATTGTGTACTTTGCAAGCAAGGATTAATTGCATCTTGATAAGTAGGTTTCCTCTTGGACTTTCCGTAGTGAACATTTGTCGTATATACTCGGTCAAAAGGTAGATGCAATGTCTTTGAACCTTCAAACATTGGTGTATACCTAGACAACCATGTGTCACACAATTAACCCTTTTATGTTTATGGTTCTTATAATTGTGTTCGTTTCAGCTATGAACACCTCCGGTTTCGTGAGTTTACAGAGAATAGGCCTTTGACATAAAATTCTCTTTGAAGCGGCTTAAATTTCACACTCATATAAGTAATTTCTAACTATGTAATCTCGTAGATACACTATTTGGTCAAATCTGCCAAACTTAGCAAATCATTAAAATCCATAAGCATTATCAACTCATTAACAAAGTCTTGACCTTATTCCTGAACATTGTCTTCATCATGAGAATGGACTGATTTGATTGCCAATGTCGAATCATCAGTCACAACTTTATTTTTCTCCTTGTTTCTAGCTCTTGGGATCTCCAGTCTGCTAGATAGAGTTACTGCATGCTGACTTGTCCTAAGCTGTAAACCCATTCCCTTAGATGATCTTTAAACTACCTCTCTCATTAGGCCTTTCATTTGTGGATCTAACACATTAACGTATGACTTCATAATGGTAATTTTGATAATTCCACATTTTTGAGCAGTTGTCTTATGGTGTTATATATTCGTTGTACATGGCGAGACTTACTGTTGTACATGATGCTCCCTGCCCTACCTATTGCTGCTTGACTATCGCAATGTGTGCAAATAGGTCCCACAGGTTTGGGCCAAAATGGAAAATTCTCTAGAAAACTCCGGAGCCATTCAACTTCTTCACCAGCATTATCTAAAGCAATAAATTCATAATCCATTGTGCAGTGAGCGATACATGTCTGTTTGTACAATTTCCAAGAGATTACTCCTCCACAAAGTGTGAACACATAACCACTTGTGGATTTTTCTTCATTTGACCCGTGATCCAATTTGCATCACCATATCCTTCAAAACGGTAGGATATTTATTAAAATGCAAATCATAGTGTTGCTTATGTTTCAGATTCCCCAGCGCATGTTTCATTGTCATCCAGTGAGTTCGATTCAGATTACTAGTGAACCGAATCAGTTTGCTAATAGCACATGCTATATCTGGTCGTGTACAATTCATAATATATATCAAACTTCCCAACACTCTGGCATATTTCAATTGAGAGTCACTTTCACCTTCGTTCTTTTGAAATGTAAAACTTAAATTAATTGGAGTTTTGACAACATTGAAATTCAAGAACTTGAACTTATCCAATACTGTTTCAATATAAAGAGATTGAGATAATGCTAGTACTTAATGAGTTTTGTGAATCATGATCCCTAAGAAGGTTGTCGTTGCATCCAATGAAGAAGGTTGTTGTTACATCCATTTGGTAGATTTCAAGATCATACACTGTCGCTAGTGCTATTAACATCCTAATTGATGTTATCCTTGTTAGTGGAGAGTATGTTTAAAAGTAGTTCAAACCTTTCTTTTGTCTATATCCTTTGACTACAAGTCTAGCCTTATATTTGTCAATAGTCCCATCAACTATCATCTTCCTTTTGGAGATCCACTTTGATCGTAATGTTTTTTTTTTGAGGAAGATCGGGCAAATCTTAAGTATGATTACTTAAAATTGATTTGATCTTACTATTTAAAGATTCTTTCCAATAAGTGTACTAAGATGAAGACATAACTTTTTTAAATGTTTGAGGCTCATTTTCAAACAACATTGTCACAAATTATTGTCCGAAAGAAGTGGGTTTTCGTTGGCGAGTGCTACGCCTAGGATCCTTACTAGGTAGTGTATTTTTCATTGATTCTTTCTATGGTTGTTTAGTTCTTTCACTTGTCGACTCACATTCCATTTTATACGGATAAATATGTTTGAAGAACTTTTTGTTATCGGAATCAATTATCGTTTTAACATGAATCTCAGAATTATCATATTTTTAAACCAAAAACTAGAAGGCCTTATTGTTCACAACATATTCAATAAATACACAATCCACCATTTTGGGTCCAATTTTAACCCTTTTGGGTAAAGGAACCTCTACCTTGGCTAGACACCCCCACACTTTGAAATATTTCAAGTTGGGTTTCCTTCCTTTCTACAACTCATACAGAGTTGATTGTGTTTTTCTATGGGGTACCATATTGAGTATCTTATTAGCCGTAAGGAGGACTACCTCTCAAAAGTTTCACGGTGAACCATAATTGATCATCAAGGCATTCATCATTTCCTTCAATGTTTTGTTCTTCCGTTCAACCAAACCATTTGACTATGGTATATAGGGTGCAGTAGTTTGATAAATAATACCATATTCCAAACATATCTCTACAAAAGCAGATTCATATTCTCTACCCCTATCACTTCGAATCATTTTTATCTTTCAATTCAATTGGTTCTCCACTTCATTTTTGTATTACTTAAATGCATCAATTGTTTCATCCTTACTATTAAGCAAATATACATAAAAAAATCGAGTGCAATAATCAATAAAAGTTATAAAATACTTTTTCCCACCACGGGATGGTGTCGACTTCATATCTCATATATCTGTGTTAATTAAGTCTAGAGGTTTTGAATTTCATTAAACAGAATTTTAAGGATATTTGACAAACTTACTTTCCACACAAATGTCACATTTCAATTTATTGCATTTAAAATCACGCAAGACTTCTAAACTAACTAATTTTCTCAAGGATTTGAAATTTTGATGTCCAAAACGGGCATGCCATAAATCATTTGACTCCAATAAGTAAACAGATAAGGAATTCTTATCAATACTGTCAACAACCATTACATTCACTTTGAAGAGGCCGTAATTGAGGTAGGCCTTTCCTAAGAACATCTCATTCTTACTTATTGCAGCTTTGTCACTAACTAGGACACACCTAAACCCTTTCATAATGAGCACTGCAAAAGAAACTAAAATCTTCCTAATAGTAGGACATGTAGATTAATATTCAAAGTTAACACCTTGTCGGATGTCATTATTAACATTACTTTCCCAGTTCCTTCAATCCTTGTTGTTGTTATGTTTCCCATGAAACAATCTTCATCGAACTCAGCAGGAGTGTACATTGAAAAGGCTTCTTTCGCTGATCAAATATGTTGAGTGGGACCTGAGTCGACAAACCGCTCCTTGGGATTTCAAACTATGTTGCACTACGAGATCATTGCACACAAGTCATCTACATCTTCCATCTATTCCACAATGTTTTCTTGATTTTTTGCCTTTGCCTTTGTCTTTGTCTATGTCATTTCTTGGAGCACGAATGTTAGAAGACTTATGACCAACCTTACTACAATTGTAGAAGCTTCTTCAATAATACTGACTCCAATGACTGTATAACTCTTACGAGACTTCTTTTCGGCGATTTTGTTATCTTCCTCAATCTTGTGCCGAATCAAAAGATGTTCAAGATTCATTTCCTTATGCTTGTGCTTTAGATAATCCTTGAAATTGTTCCACGAAGGAGGTAACTTCTTGATCATTGCAGCCACTTGAATAGATTCATTTACTACGGCTGCTCCAATCTAGAGGATTGATCACGAAGCCTATATCTGATGCTCCATGGTATGAACCAGGACAAGAAAGCCTATGATAACTGACTCCAAGATATATGAGGCAATTTAACTGGCCTGGACTCACGATACGTGCGCCACCACTACCTGGCTGGACCATGGAACTGATGAGTGGTAAATTAGGCTCCTTTTGCTTCCAATAGCCTAATGATTGTAGGTGCTTTTGGCAAGTGAGCTGGAACTCATCGGTGTCCTTTTCAATTGCCCCTGAGCTAAGAATATCATCGGTTCCAATCTCTAGAATACCCTGAGCATCTTCTGCTCGCGCAGTGGCATCTCTCTGACCTCTAAGTCGGAGGAGAGGCCACAGGAACTTGTGGCGACTGAATCTCTGGTTCCACAATGGGAGGCTAACCCTACAGAGCTGGAGCGGGAGCTGGAGCAGCAGCTGGTGTTGGTGCTTTAGTGTTGGTGCTTATGGGGCTTATACCTGTTGCATCTCCCCAATATATTCTAGTATTTGAGTCAGAATACCATGAATATCAAGAGCTGCAATTGGTGTGGGTTGTGGCTGGGTGGCCCCGGCCCTATTGGTTTTGGTGGTACACGTGCTGCATGAATATCTTCGTACTTATCTCGGGATGGTGTTGTGGCCCTACCTCAATCTCAGTGTCGGAGTCTAGACGAACCTGGTGGCCTATCTGCAGGCCTGGGTAAATCACCCCCGACAGGACCGCCTCACATGCGAGCCATCCTGCTTTAGAGTGAAACAAGTGACATTTCAAGGAACCAATAAGACACAAGTTGCATGAAAGTGAAACAAAAAAATAATATCTTCCAAAACACATTATGTAGCCTTTCGAAGATAAGTTATGACTTCTCCCCCACCGATTCGCAAGAATCTACTAGACATTAGCTCTGTACAGGTGAGATCGGTGTACCTGGGGCTCTAATACCAACTTGTCACAACCTGATTTCTTGAGTCATGATGACACCTACTATAACCCACCAGAATAAGCATCACAATAAATAGTAAAATCCTTACCTTCAACTGGTAATGCTAGAATGGGTATGGTGGTAAAAAAAGTCATGAGCTTTTGGAAGCTCTCTTCAAATTTTTCAGTCCATTCAAATTGTATCTCCGTTTTGGTCAAATTTTTCAAGGTAGCAGAAATAAAAGCAAAGTTCTTCACAAATCTATGTTAGTAGGTAGCGAGCCCCATAGAACTTTTAACTTCCATCACAGAGCTAGGCCGAACCCAATTCTGATCCGCCTCAATCCTTTTAGGATCTACCATAACCTCTTTTTTTGAAACTACATGCCTCAGAAATGCAACCAAAGTCAACCAAAACTAACACTTAGAGAATTTAGCATACTAACTTTGTTTCCTAAGAAAACTAGAACAATACGAAGATTGTAGGCATTCTCTTCTCCCTTTTCGAATAGACCAAAACATCATCAATAAAGACTATAACAAATTAAACAAGAAATGGCTTGAACACCCCTTTCATTAAACTCATAATAGCGAAGGGCACATTAGTTAACCCCTTGCGGGTTCTAAATATCGTCTTGGGCATATTTTCAGGCCGAATTTTCAACTGATGGTAGCCAAACCTTCTATCAATCTTGGAGGAACTGATGCACCTTGCAATTGTTCAAAAATATCATCTATTCTAGTCAACGGGTATTTGTTTCGAATAGTGACCTTATTCAATTGTCGCTAATCTATACCCATTCTTATACTACCATCCTTTTTCTTAACAAACTAGAAACGAGAACCCCATGGAGAAGTTCTAGCATGAATAAATCCTTTATCAAGAAGCTCTTGGATTTGAGCCTTAAGTTCTCTTTATTCCGCCGAGGCCATTGATACCAGAGGGTGGAAATAGGACAAGTACCAAGCTCTAAATCAATACGAAAATATATATCTATATCCGGAGGCGTACTATTCAAATCAATAGGAAACACTTCTCTAAATCCTGACACCATAGGAATGGACTCAATGGATGGAGAATCATCTTCAACATCTTGGATATTAGCCAAAAAAGTCAAACAACCCTTCCCTACAAATTTTCTAGACCGAATCAAGGATATGATCTTAGATTTCTAAGCTTGTACACCCTTCCCACTCCATATATCCCTTCCCAGAATTTCTTGAGTTAGAGACTTAGTGTTTCAATTAAGCACATTATAATAAGAGGACAACCAAGTCATACCTAAGATTATATCGAGTTATGTCATATAAAAAATCACTAAATCAACCCAAGTCTGAAAACCCATAAACAAAATAGGATAATCATTATAGACATGGGTGACAATGACAGACTTTCAACTTGGTAGAAACATGGGTGGGGGCATCAAATATCTAAAGAATTATAGAAAAATCTGAGGTAAATCGAACCGACACAAAAGAATATGTGGAAATCAGATCAGATAACACATTAGTCATCCAGTCAGAGACAAGAATTGTACCCGTGATCATTGCTTCAGATTCCTATGCCTCATTCTTGCCTCTATAAGCTTAACACTGAGCCCTATCCTCATGTCGAGCAACTTCCCTGCCTGGGTGCACGTTACCCCTGTCTGCTTACCATTTCCTCTACTTCCACAAACTCACTGATTACCTCCTCACCTAACGTATGTACACCTTCGACCATTATTACCATTTCCCACGAGTACCACTTCGCTAGATGACTACTACACGGAATCTAACACACATGAGAGGGGACAGTCTCTCCTCATATACCCAGGTTCTGCGTAATTGTAGCAAGTACAATCAAAAGATTGTCCGCTACCCAATAAAGGAGTAAATCACTGGATATTGTGTATAAAATTTTGAGGTGGAGTTCCCGAGTAATTACTTGTAGAGGCGAGCATGGCGACCTGAATTGTCCTGGCTTCAAGTGTTGGCCTCCCTTCCCCTTTTGAGTAATAACCTTGAATATTACCCGAGTTTTTGGCCCTATTAGCCAATGCCTTAGCCTAACCGTATGGCTTAACCCCCTACACTTTCTTAACAAAGTTTGTTACCTCCTTAGAGCTCCTCCTAATAGATACAATCTGAATAGATAATACCTACAACTAAGAATTTAGTTCCTTAATAAATAAACGGATCCTTTCTTCATCCGTAGTTATAAACTGCGTAACATATCTAGAAAAGGCTTGAAACTTTGTTTGATAAGCAACAACAAACATACAACCTTGATCCAGAGCCATTAACTAATCCTTCTTACGATCTCTCAAAGTCCTAGGTACATATTTCACTAAGAACTTGACATGAAACTGCGTCTAAATAAGTTGAGGTAAAACTAAAGATATGCATTCCATATAAGCTCTCCACCACAGTATAGCCACACCTTCAAGCTAAAAATTCATGAACTCAACCATATGATGATGGACAATTTCAAACTTATGAAGCCTCTAATAACAATCTAGGATGAACTCATATACATCTTCGCTGAACATAGGCGATTTAAACTTCAAAAACTTGGTCATCATCTCATGTTCATTACCAGTCATAACAGGACCCAAAAAGGACAGAAGAAAGCATCATTACATACATTTCTTCCCATTTTGGGGATAGTGATAGCAATGGGAGGACTTACGGGAGGTTGAGTTGCTTGAAAAGAAGGAACAACTCCAGGACAACCAATTGGAATCAAGTTATCGCACGAAGGAGACAAGAGAAAAAAGAGAGATTTCCTAAAGTCTTATAGCCTCTCGAAGAAAAGTATAAGCATTTCCATACCCTTCCACAAGAATCTATTAGACTCATTTTGGTACATCGATATCATCAACCTAGCCTCTAATACAAATTTTGTCAATACCTAGACCTTTATGATTTGCGCCCACACTAACCCTCCGGTGGGAGAATCATTACTACAACCGAACTAAAAAATCTAAAACTACATAAGCAAGTTAAATTCTAATGAAAGAAATAGAGTTTCCTTAATCTCCAAACAAAAGTCTAATTACAAACTAACATTGTGGAAGTAATGCCTAGAACCTAAAAGTCAATGTACCAAAACATTTGAAGATCAACCATCGGTCAAGAAAGAAGAGTTACAACCCCAAACTAATGAACTCATTAACTAACTAGAAAAGTGTGAGTCCAAAATGGGGACATAGATGAAAGGAGAACACATGGCATCCGGAAGAACTTACTCACCCTTAAATTCGATTGAGGATCACTTATGTTCTAAACGAGGTCTGTCAATGGCCACCTGAAGATACCCTGTAATCAACAATGAAAGAGCAAGTGCAATATGTGTTCACAACCGTAGTGTAATGGTAGCATCACACGACTATCCCACTAAGTGCAATATATATAAGTTAATACAACATAATAATCACATGAATACAGCGAACATATACAATATAATCATCATTTATGAAATAACGTACAATTTCACATTTCTCAGTTACACAGTTATATCAAGTCATTGGTTCACTTATGGAAATCAAACCCAAACAGTTAGCAAACTGAAACGTGGCACCCCATCCAATGCTTATATCGGAACATGGCAACTGGTCCCATAATTATGTCAGAACGTGGAAACAGATCCAAGTTAGTGTGTCAGAAATTAGCACCCGATCCATTCAAGAAGTCACAATAACAATCAGAATTATATTCTAAAGATCATACAATCAAGTCATGATTCACGACATTCGTCATTCATCTATTCATTTAGAAGAAGTGTCATCAATAATGCAACATTTTCATACATACATGTATCATTATGAAGAAAGGACAAACCTACATCACACAATCATGAAATCATAACCATCATCTACCTCAAAATAAGCTTGAATCCCCTAAAAACATGTGTGTCACCTCTAAAATGACTTAGGTGAAACTAGAGCCTAATATGTGTGTTATAATTTATTAAAGTCTTAAATTTTTTAATAATAGTTTTTATAGGAAGTGTATTAAGTTTGGAATTATTTGGAGGTCAAACGTCGAAGGACGTCCAAGACGTCTGGAAACTAGTCGAAGTTGAACTTGTGTGTCGTAGTGTTTTGTTGTGGAGATTTGGGGGATGGTTTGAGGGTGAAATTGAGTATATATAGTTCCAATACATATACGGACATGTAAAGGGTCGAAATTTCCTAGAACGACGCCCCGGGGACCAGCCTAAGGGTCCCAAGGAGGACCCAAACATGGGCCAAGCAAGCTGCAGCGCCAGCCAAGAATTGGCAGTTGTTGCGCATCACGCGGTCTGCACTTAGAAGGGAAATTTTTTCCCTGAGATGCGGGGCCATCACAAACCATTCTGTCTTGAAAATTTCCAGAACCAAGAATTGAAAATGCCTCCGCGACGCGCAGTAACCTCCCAGTTTTGGTAGCTCCGATTTTAAGTCATATTTGAATTGGTTAAAATATCCATTAAGTGCAGGGGTCTTTTGGGTAATATTGGGATAACTTATTGACGGTTATTGAGTAATTTTCAGGATCTAAACTCACCAATCAATGTAAAATCCTCAACTCAAAATAAAACCTCTCCATTTCTTTTTTCCTAAACCTCCATTGATGAATGTTTGATGCTCCAAGGAAGAAGATTGATTTCCCAAGTTTTTCTCCATAAATTTCGTGGGATTTCTTCATATAAGGTATTGTCTTCATCCTTGAATCTTATTTTTTCAAGGATCCAAGCTTCAAAGTGTTTTCCAAATATTTTTCAAAAGATGAATTGTCCTATTTTGATATCTAGCCATGGGTTCTTGCATCAAACGTTTTGAATCAATGCTTTGTGATTGAATTGATGTTAGTTTGATGATTCTAAGTCAAAATCTCTGTGAACTCATGCAAATCATGCAATCCTTGTTTTGACTATTTTATGGATGATTTGATCTTGTCTCTATACTATTGGATTCTTCTGTAGTTTACTTTGGGCTACTGAATTATGAAAGAAGCATGTTAGAATTATATGTAGGCTGTCCTAAATTGATGAATTCGTGTTGTATTATCTTCGATTATTGTATATTGTGATTATTGAATTGAATTGGTGACTATGGTCATTGGTAAGAGCCTTTATGGATTGAATTGGTTGAATTTGATATGGATTTGAGATGTTATGAATGGATTGGTGGTATGTTGACCTAACCTTCTTTATGTTGTGTAGTATAGATGTTTCAATTGTGATGTTTGGTATGGTCCACTAATGGTGGCAGTTCAAATGTGGCCTCATCGGCATTACTTTATAAATTGTGAAACAGTATGGCCTCGTCGTCATTACTTTATGAATCATGACTTTATCATGTTATAACTTCAATATATAAGTATTGTGAAGGTCTTGATGACTTATGCGTATATGTGAAGTCAAAGCATGAGTTCTTCTAGTTGATTATATGTGTCTCTAGTAAGCTATAGTGATGTCTTTATGTGTATTACTTTATGTTGAAGTATGATCCTTCTTGATGTATTATATGAGACTTGTGATGGCTTATATTGATGTTTCTATAGTAGTGAATAGTGTGACCTGTAGTTGACTTGGTTGTCCCTATGTGCTTTTTGGATGATAGGCTATTTGTGATAAGGTAAAGTATGTGTGTGTCCTGTTTTAGTAGACTTGTGTCCCTTACTTGATATATGTAGATGTTAATATTGATTCTTGACTTAGTATTCTAAATCTCCTTATTCATGTATGTGTGATTGACATGTGACCTTGAACATAGTTAAGAAGGTCATCTATGTGGAACCTTCTACCTAGATGGAAGGTTATGATATTTTGAAGTTGAGGCCGTAACGGTTTCCTTCTTTTGTGAATGGTGGACTTAGGGTTGATTGGCTGGAATGTCATAAAATCATCCTTAGGAAAATCGTTAAGCTATCCTCTTAGGAATTGTAGGTAGCCTTTGTGGACACTCTTTGGTATGGTGTATTGTGATTTGGTTGTGAACAAGATATATTACCTCTTCATATGCTCCTTTACTAAAATACACTATGAGAACTAAGGCTAGTACCGAGTGAGTATGCTTGGAAAGTTTCTCTAACTAATATGACATTAGAGAACAAAGAAACCCTCGATATTCCTTAACCATGTGCCTACATGGGATGTGTCCTGATTCTTCTATTGGCAAGTAGAACACCCTCCCTCGGAGAAGGGTAGACTCCAAATTCAATTCCTAGATAATATGGTCTATGTCGGTTATTTCCTAATATCATCAAGTGTGAAACATGCTAGTGTTGGAGAAGTACTATAAAGTTTAGTTAGTGGAATGGGACGCTATCTAGACATTGCACGATTAGTCTTTGAAGATGTTAGTATGCAGGTTCCCTAGGTCTCCAAGACCATTACATGAATGTCCTTAATTGTTGAATGTCTATTAAATGGACTAATGAAGATACTGACTTAAGTTAAAAGTATTTTAATGAATAAATACTTAGCTAGAGTAGCTTTAAAGGATTGCCTAGTTAAGGTGTGGAGAGGGTATATGAATGGTCCCTTCATGTCTTACTCAGGGGAGTCTAAAGAATATTTCTAGATAAGAAAGTTAATTGATGAAATAGGAATAATCTAAACTTATGTAGTCTTAAGGATTATTTAGGTAAGTTTGAATAGTCTGTATTGGAGGTCTCTTCTTGAATTACTTAAGTAAATCTTAGGATAACCTTTGGGAGGATAATGTCATATTATATTGTATGATGTGGGATTACTTGTTATGTGAATTATATGTGTAGTTGGCGTTAAATTGGTTTCTTATACTTATGTATGAAGTTATACTCAAGAAAAGAATGTTTCATTTAAAGGTCTGTTTATTATGCTTTTATGCATTATGTCATACTTAGTACATGCAATGTACTAATTCCATGCATTTTGTCTATATCTAAAGGTGTAGGTGGAAGGTGAGAGGCATCTTGAAGAAAATCTTGGAAACTAGGACTCTTTCAAACAAAGTTGGGGTATGTCCTCACTTAATTCGAGGAAATTACAATCTTTAGATCTCATTGATTAAAATATAGACTAAGCTTTCTATATTTTGATGTACGAGCCGTGTCCCAAACATTTTTAGTCTAAGATTGGCGAATGTTGAGACTTAGTATTTCTATCGTATTATATGAAAGATGTTTTGAGTTATTATTTCGTGTGAAAAGTTTTAATTCCGTACTACTTTTCATACATGTATGCAATGCACGATGTCGAAAGGTCTTGTACAAGACCTCTGAGAGGTCAAGTACGCCGCGTAATGACTCAAGAATGCCCTAACTTCTAGGGGTACTTTGGGTCGTTACACAAACATTCATAATAACATGGAAAGTAATAAAAAATCGTTAACTACCAGAATAACTAATAATTCTATCAACTCTAGATCTTACCCATGATCCAAATATCAAAGTTAGGGCTTTTCCCACCATAATACTCGAATCAAAACTCTTCCCATAAATAATTATCTATTAGATTATGTTCTACACATCGAAAAATGGATCCGGGAGTGAAAATCTTACCATTAGCCTCAAGAGTGGTGTAAAAATATCAAGAAAAGCCCCGAGTTTGTTCCTTAGCTCTCAATTTTGAAATTTAGAAAAATAAAGACGTTTTGAGGTTTATGTATGACTTAAATCGCGACTGTCCCGCTATGGCGGCACCCAGCCCACCACAACGGCCCCGCCCTAGCGATAGAAATCTCATCTCAGTGGCTTGTGGGGAACTAGTGAGTCGATTTAAGAATTCCAAACTTCCATTGCACAACAGACCTTCAACCAACGACATGCAGAAACTACCAATTAATACTAAGATTAATTTTGGGAATTGTACTCGTCTGAATTCAATTTTGTAAAGAGTACGAATTCCTTAACGATTTATCTATCTAGTAATGTGATCAGATTCATGATTAAATCACCCAATTTTTACCACATTTCCCTAGACTTTAATGACTCTGATTTCATCAAAATTTGAACTATCTTGGAAAATTCAAAGTTTCTACGATAAAGTTTTCCGACCAAAAATTTTTCCACGTTGGCTTTTCTATAATGACGGAACCCGATCATTACACCCCACCGCCAATGTTTTCCACGTGAACTCTCACAATCACTTTGAAGACAAAGCCAACTATGAACTTTGGTATGCTGCTTCCACGAACCCCTGGATAGTTGACTTCGGAGCCACCCATCACATAACCACACATCCACACAACCTACAACTGTCCCACGATGACGAGGATGTCTCCATAGGTTATGGTATGAAAAAACCAATTTCTCACATGGTTCTACTCAATTAAATGCATAGAATAATAACTTTAAGCTAAGATTAATTTTGGGAGTACTTCTACTCGTCCGAATTCAATTTTGTAAAGACGTACAAATTCCTAAACGACTTATCTATCTAGTCATGTGATCAGATTCATGATTAAATCATCCAAATTTAGCACATTTCCCTAGAATTTAATAACTCTGATTTCGTCCAAATTTGAACTAGGTTGGAAAATTCCAAGTTACTACGAAAAAGTATTTAGACCCAAAAAAATTTCCCCGTTGTCTTTTCTATAACGACGGAACCCGATCGTTACACCCCACCGCCAATGTTTTCCGTGTGAAGTCTCACAATCACTTGGAAGACAAAGCCAACAATGAAGTTTGGTATACTGCTGCCACCAACCCTTGGATAGTTGACTTCGGAGCCACGATCACATAACCACAGAGCCACACATCCTACAACCGTCCCACGGTAACGAGGATGCCTCCATAGGTTATTGTAATAAAAATCCAATTTCTCACATGGTTCTACTCAATTAAATGCATCAAATAATAATTTTAAACTAACCAACACTCTATGTGCTCCTTTCATTAAACGTAACATTCTCTCTGTTTCTAAATTTTGTCAAGAAAAACTAAATTCAATTGAATTTTTCTCCTTTAGACTTTTTTTTAAGGATTTGGAAACTCGGAAACCGCTGGTGCCAGCCGAACCAAACATGGAATGTATGAGTGGAATGTCCCACCTCCCTAAGGTCACACGACCACTACATTTATTCCTCTTACTACTTGGCATCACGTCTTGGTCATCCTCACTCTAGTGTCCTTTGGTTTATTTTAAATAAGTTCTTGTTACCGTTTCATGAGCGAAGAAAAACTTTTCATTATAATTCTTGTTTATCTAATAAAGCCCATCGACATCCTTTTTCCCAACTATCGTTGCATAGCTCTAAACATCTTCAAATTATCTTTAGTAATTTATGAACCGATTTAATCTCTTGATAAGAAGATATATTATTATTTTTTTGTTGATAAATATACAAAATATACTCTGCTCTATACATTAACAAAAAAAAGTGAAGTTAAAGAGATCTTTACAAAATTCCATCCTCTGATGGAAAAAAATTTTTACACCCAAATTTTATCACTTTACACTGATAGCGGAGGAGAGCATAAAAGTCTTGCCTCTTATTTTTCACTTCACAACATTGAACACCTTTCCACCCCACATTATACGCATCAATGAGCTACACTTGTAGAACGACGAAATCACCAAATCATTGAAATGCAACAACACTATTACATGAGGCATCCCTTCCAACCCAATTTGGGTCTTTCACGTGTCACCATACTGTTTACCTCATAAACCGTTTTCCCACCTCCCACCTAGATAATAAATCCCCATTCCAAAAATTAATTGGAAAATCACATGATTATTGTTCTCTACCTACTTTTTGTTGTTTATACTATCCATGGCTTAAACAATACTCCAAATATAAAAGTATTCAGTCTAGAATGTAATGTTGATGATTAGTACTTCGTCATTGCATTAAGTTTAGCTATTGAGTTATATTTTTTGTATAAACATTTTTTCTTAGTTTAGAGTAATTCTCATTATGCCTTGTATCAGCCTATACATGTTTTTTTAGCTTAGTACATATATCCTGCATGTTCAGTACATGCAAAGTACTTATGCCTAGAAATTCATGGTATTAGTAATCCACACCTTAATACACAATTAACTGTATAACTAATGCAAAATTTAGTCTAACAAACGACCCCTAAGTCTTTCACATAATAAAATGTCGAAAAGCTAAAATGTCACTCAAAGATTTTGTGTCATACATACAAGAGCATCTAAAATATAATGCAAATCTCAAACTAAATGACATGAGTCATGACCCAAAAATGGATGTGATGACACTCGTCTTATCCCACCAAGACAAGTCGACCTAAAATCCAACCAATATGATAAATGCGGGAAAATAAAGTCCACTTAATTAAACCCCCAAAACCTGGTTGTCACGTGTACAAGTCTATGTTATACCAAAATTGAAAGAAAAATACATGTCTCCAATAACCTTGTTTCTAGAATAGAGCAAAATCATAAATAAGGAGAAAGAAGGTCTCTTGAGATGACAAGTAGTTACCTTACAAATCTCCAAGAAGCCTCAAAAAATAAGAGAATGGCAAGTACCGAAAAATCCATGCTCGTCATCTATAAATATTATAGAATCAAGGGGTGAGTACCGAACAACATGTTACTCAGCAAGCAATCCTCTAAACAAAAGCTAAGGGAACAGAATGCAGGTACTCCTTACACCCATCCGAACCTCTATAACGGCAACTTGCATAAAACCATTCAAACATGACAGCTCATAGATTACACATCACATATCTCAACAACGAAACTTAAACTAATTACATATTATAAACAACAAAACTTAAACAAATTGCATATCCTTAACAACAACACTTTAACAAATTATATATCCTGAACAACAAGCTCAGTATTCATCAATCACAAGTTCCAAAAAAAAAAAAATCACAAGATGAAGTAACCAATGAGAAATATGTGCAATGCGATGAAATGTAATGTCAAGTATAGTGATGCATATCTGACCTAACGATACACAATTGTTGTCTCTCAGTCCGGGACCCATGGAGAACATGTCTATCCATGTATCTGTCACGGCTCACGATATGTTCCTCGATAATAGTATCCATCATCATGCACGATATGTCCCTCGATATATAGTATCTATCGCGACATGCAATACGTCCCTCGAAATATTGTTTCCATTGCGGCACACGATACATCCTTCGAAATGGTACATCCTCTTTAATTTCTTATTCTTTCTCAATGCACATAACACTTGTAACAACCATATCTCAGAAAAATGAAAATGAAATGTTCACACAAATAATGAGGAGATGACTATTTCCGTAACAAGACACAATTCACAACAACGCAACCGTGATACAACATCAACAAATAAGCAATAAGTCTTCAAATCATTGTCAAACATCACACACTAATAATTTATATTACACTTTTTCCGTCAATAGAATTACTTAAAATGGACAAGTCAACTCATCACCAATTCTCATTACTCCCAAACACAATTTGCAAGGAAATACACAAATTTCATGCACTTAACAAGAGTTTAAAATTGACTTGCCTCAAATAATCGAACAATCACTCCTGGACTTGAGCCTCTCCTTTCGTTAGACTTCTAAATCAATCAAATCTATTCAAATAATTAATCGTAATAAGTTTCCAAAACTAATTGAACTCATACTACTATAGCTCTAGTCCACACCCAATAACTCACCCCAAATCTATAATCAATTTCCTAAGTTTCAAGATTAGGGTTAAGAATTAATTTCTCCCAATAATACAATTCCAATAGTTTTCATACAAAAGAATGCAAAAATATTTAAATACCTATCTCAATAAAAAAAAAATATAGACTATAAAATTAAGTTCAAGTTAATCACGAAATAAGTAGCTAAACCACATAGCAATACACAACAATTTACTTATCGTTGATTATCCCTACCATCCCCCATGTTCAATCATTGGTCATTCATATGCCATGATTACTTTTAAAATTTTGTCTTTATTCCTAATAGACCATTGTTCATCCCCAAGAGAACCCTCATCCTGGTTGAATACAAGCGAAAGACTTACTTAAGCATACAAAGCTTAAAAACTGAATGAAACTAAAATACAAAGCTTTAAGTTCAATCAATACTTTGAATCAAGTAAATTATTCCACTCGCAATAAATAGGCAACTTAAGTCTTTAAAACATTTTAAATAATAAATGAATAATATAGACTTCTTAAATAAACTGATTATCTATGAAGCCTCTAAATGATAATGATGGAAATTGGAACAAGAACCACGACCTTCTAACTAAACTGAAAAGTAAATTAAATCCTCTAGAAGAAAGGAGGATCACCATAGATAACTCAAATCTCGGATGTATCCACGAAGCTCATGTTGATGATCCTAAATATCTGTGTCTACATCATGAGAAGATGCATGCTAAATGGCTCAGTACGAGGAATGTATGATCATGTAACGGGAATTCAAAAGCATTACATAAGTTTGACACTTCATAAAAAATTGGAAACATACTTATCTCTTCTCAAACTTGAAACCCAAGGAATACTCAAACTACTCAACTTACTCAACTCAACATACATAAGGATAAGATACTTAACTCTGAGGTTGAACACTGAACTCAAAGATATGATACTCTTCTATGGATACTCAACTGAATATAAAGCAATAATACACATGCTATATATAAAAAACTTTTAAAAACAGTAAAAGCAACTTAGTTCGTTAAAGAAAATGCAATAATAAACTCAACTTTACTTATATAAGAAAGTACTATAGTTTCTTACGAGATTCTCTCACCGACAACCACCACTATGAGCCTAAGCGGTGATACAACGTCTTGCCCACGCTTCCAGAACTGTCCTATACTTTGTCGTCGCATAGAACTCCTTAAAATAGTGGATCCACTATCTTAACTTAGGTAATCATCTAAATAGTATAACCCATTAATACCCATGATGACTACATGATTTACATGGAGAATTGAGTTAATATGAACTCTCATCCCCACGTCGGTGTTCAATACTACTCCCAAAATATACTTTACCTCATCCTTTTAAAATAACTTCCTCTCTTTGGATTGAGATAATTTTCTCAACACTTTAGCTTTAAAAAGATCATTTAGAATCAATGTTCCCTTTTCTAGTTCAAAATTGTTTTGGGAAGTCTTCCTTCCCTCTTAACTTAAATGTAAAAACATTTATAAACATTTAGGAAATACTTAAGTCTCTTATTTTGAGAAATGAACTCAACTCTTAGGGAATACTTATTTTCCTTTTAAATTTTGAGAAATGAACTCAAATCTTAGGGAATACTTTATATTACTTTGAAGGAAGATATTAAACTATTTACTCTTTACTTAACTTGAAACTTGATCCTTAAAACAAATTTAAAACGTTTAATAAAGACTCTCGAAACTCTAAGAACATTGCTTTGACTTAATTCTTAACTTGTAAACTTAACTCTTAACTTCCTTGAATTGATGTATGGATTCAAGGATCATGATCTCATGTTTATGGATGATTTCATAATTTTCAACTTTGAGGGTTCATGCGAAATTATGAGCATGAACTACTCAACTCGAGAACTCAAAGGTACCTCTCATCTCAAGATTGTTCGACTAAAAGGGTTCAAGTGAATTATGGGCATGAATAATTCAACTCAAGAACTTCATGGATAACATGTAATAGACCCATCATTAGAAATATAATCTCCAAAGGAAAACTCAATACTCAAGACTTAGAACTTGGAGATACTACTCCTCTCAATGATACTCAATTTATGAAATTCATATGGAAGTTATGGGCATGAACAACTCGACTCAAAGATCTAAGTAACTAGATGAAACTCATGTATATGAATCTTCCCATTTTATTATTAAATTCCTCAAAACATAGTTCAAATTAATGATGGATCTCAAAGAATTCATAATAGAACTTAAAGACTTTCTTGAACTCTGCTCTTAACTCTCTCTTGAATGTGAATTATGAATTAAAGAGTTATTGTCACGTCCCAAGACCACACCACCAAAAGATAGGTCACAATCTCGGATTGCAACCGGCGTACTCGACCTATCGGAGGTCCTATACAAGCCCTTACATATCGTATATACATAGTGAAAAGTAGCGCGGAATTAAAACTTTTCACGAAATATATCATCGTCTTTAAAAACTCTTCAATATAAAAGTAATATGAAATACTAAGCCTCAATCTCATCAATCTTAGACATAAGAGTACTTGGGACACGGCCCATACGAAATACAAAATATAGTGCTACTAAAGCTATTACAATACTTCAATAAGCACAATAAAAGACATCTATGCCCTTGAGTCAAATGATGACATACTTCAACTTCGCTTGAACGATGCTAAGATCCAAGTCTTGCTTCCCAAATGCTCCTCCCCTACCAACCACTATAGAGATAGATAAAAGCATGGAATTAGTACAACCACATGTATTAAGTATGACATAATGCATAAAAATCATGAAAACGGACATTTATTGGAAATATGCATCTTTTCATTTAAATATCATAATATAATCATAAGAACAACATTTATCAACTTAGAAACACATAAGATATCAGTTAAACCAAAAATCAAATTTTTAGGAGTCACTTTACAATAACTCAATTTACTATTACAGTGAATTCCTTCACTGTACAGTGAAGGTTCCTTCCTTCATATGAGACACCTTCTAGCATGTAATTCATTTCACTAAAAGCTATCCTAAGATTCACTTAAGTCACACAAAGAGAGACCGCCCATACATCATCTCTAAGTATGCCTAAACGATCCTTAAGACTACTTAGAATGAGACACATACACAGTTACAATACACCAAATACATAACATACATAATATGACCTTCTCTTTACAAAGGCTATCAAAAGACTTACTTAAGTACTCCTATAAGAGAACGCTCATACACCCTCTTCAAGGTTACCTAAATAATCCTTAAGACTTCCTAAGTTTAGATCATGTCCAACATAACAACCAACTTCCCTAACTAGAGTCATTCTCAAAACTTCCATAGATAAGACATGAAGAGTTCAGCCCATATGCCCTCTTCACACTCTAACTAAGGAATCCTTAAGTCACTGTAGATTAGGTACTCATTCATATACATTCTTTCTAACATTAGTCATTAATTCATTAGTTCATTAAATTGACATTCATCACATAAGGACATTCAAATAATGGTCTTGGAGAAGACCTAGGGACTCTCACTAACATCTTCAAAGCCTATTGTGCAATGTCTAGATAGTGTCCCATACAACCACCTAAACTTCATAGAAACTCTCTAATGATAATGGGTATCCCACATGATGAGAATAGGCAATAACCGACATAGACCATGGTAGGAAAACATGTAATCCGGAGTTCTATCTTACTTCGATGAGGTTGTTCAACTTGTCAATGGTAGAAGTTGGATACATCCCATGTAGGCACATGGTTAAGGAATATGAAGAACTTACTTTGTATTCTAGCCTCATCCTTTAACTAGAACTACTTACCTTGTCATACTCACTCGCTTCTACCCTTTGTTCTCATAGATTAATTCACATTAAGGTTCATACAAAAAGGGTTCCATATCAAGTTCATAACCCAATTACATTTACCCTACCAAAGAGGTACTCTAGGGGATGCCTTACAATGGCAACAAGAACTTCATCATGACTTTCCAACGGTTTGATATGATGTCGTTCCAGCCAATCAACCTTAAGTCCATCATTCATTACATGAAGGATACCATTACGTCTTTCGACTTCAAGTTTATAACCTTACCACTAGGTTCAAGGTTTCACATAAAAGGACCCTCTTATCATCATTCAAGGTCTCACATTATCATTCATTCATACTAGACTAAGATGCTTTAGCCTCCTAAGTCAAGACATCACAATTTCACATTCATACATGCATCAATGGACACAAGTCTACCTAAACAATACACAACATACTTCACTTAGCACATATTACATGTCATTCTAGAAGCACATAGGAACAACCATTATCATCTTTAAGTCATCCTATACGCTACTATTTCATCATAACCATAACGATCATAGACTCATATAGTCAAGTAGGAATAATCATGCATTCAACTCTAAGACTACACACAACACATAGTCATTAGTCTAACATGATCACCTGAATAGCATCAATAAAAGAAACACATACTTTCACATTACTTCACACATATAGGTAATCATACATTAGATAATCAACTACACAAATCAGCACATTACTTCAAGTAGTGCCGACAAGGCCATGATTATCATAATACTTAAAATAACGCCGACAAGGCCACATCAATCACATAACACCGACACCATAAGTGGACCGTACCAATCACAACATAATTTAATAGATATAATACTTAAAATAACGATAAATAGGGCAGCGTACCACCAATTCATTCTCTCCACTTCAATCCATGTCTAAATCATCCAATTCAATACCATAAGGCCCTTACCCATGGCCTTCAACATCAATTCACTACATAAATCATAATACTCAATGAAATCTAAGTCAATTCAATATAGATTTATCAATATAAGACTAATTAGACATAAATTGAATACAATTATTACATCATTAGAAAGCCATAGAAATCTACACTAGAATTCATAAGCATTAAGACAATATCACTTAACCCATAAATTACTCAAAAACTAGGGTTCATCAATTACATGAGTTCATAGGTCAATTGAGTTAAAATCATCTTAATAATAATAATTCAATCACTAAACAATGATTAAAAACCTTTAATGCAAGAACCCATGGATAGATCATGAAATAGGTCAATTCATCTTTGGAAAACTTTAGAAACATCTTTGAATTTGGGCTCCTTGATGAATAGAATTTCAAGGGTCAAATCATACCTCAATTAAGATAATCCTTCAATTTGATGAAGAATCATAACTCAAAATCCAAGTTCTTCCTTGAGTTTTGGCTTCAATGGAGTTTTAAGGAATTTCTAAGGGATTTTCGGGTTTTGATTTGGAAGAATGAATTCTTCTAAGTGTTAAAGACATATATACATGTCTAAAATTCCTGAAAGACCCATAAGGAACCTCCAAACCTCTTATTTGGAAGTGGGGTACTTTTACAACTTCACCCCTTACTTAACAGTGGTCTGCACAGGAAATACAGCACCATCGATGAAAGACCATCGACGGCCCGCCCCTTGACCAACAGACCGTCCTGTTGGTCCGTTGTTGGGGACTGAGGCTGTTCTTTGGCTTCCTTTCCCCCACGCCTAAGTTCCAATCGATGAAACCACACCTACGGGGCGTCGATTGACCCACTGGGCATCGATTGCCATCTGTAGGTGGGCTGTCTTGGACAGTCTTGGGCACTATGAAGGGTCCTTCCTCAAGGACCCTTGGATGGTCCTTGGGGATGTTTTCCCGGACGTTTCCAACCCTAACATTTTTGTATACGAGTTTAGGACCTATCACATAAATTTCACCCAAAACGAACACGTAAAACTCGACGAAACATGCTTAGACACACAAGGTCATTTCAAGGCACATTTTTCGAACGTCATGGAAGTTCTTGAGCGTTTGACCTCCAAACTTCTCGAAATTTGACATACTGCCTATAAACATCATACTAACTCATTTATTTACCATGTAAGCTTATGAATCACACATAAACATATAAAACCACATATGAGGCACTTGGGTGACTTAGTCGTCGAACGTCTTAGTCGTCCCTTGACGTTTGACTTCCAATGCACCTAAACTCTTAGCTACTGTCTCAATACCATATTATAGACCAATTTAGTACCTTAGACCACCATGACAACAATGTTAGGCTCTAGCTTCACCTAATTCATTTTCGGGATCATACATTCTACCCCACTTGGACAATATTCGTCCTTGAATGACACTTTCCACTCTCCGAACACTTCCAAGAATAGAGATTAAACTATAAGCTCATCACCAAACCATATAACTCACATCAAGGAGAAGACATTAATTTCACACAACTAAGAGATCCACAACAACAAGAAACTAAAATAAATTCTACAACTCATCCTTCTATAAAACTCACGTCCTTCATTCCAAATAGCAAAAACTCATTTTATATTCATTAGCATGCTCATATATATCAGTTCTAACAACATTACAACAATTTTCGACCAAAAAACGATATAGTTAATTTTACAAAAATTTCACAGTGAGTAGGCAGTCTTTACAGTGATTTTAACAACTTTTTTAAAAATACAACTTTTAAGCAATTCATGATAGAGACATGTTAATATGCAAGGTAGCATCATATAAACACCTTTTACAACATGCTCATAGCTTCATAGAATACACAATGCAGGAAGTTAATGAAATTCAATTTCAACCAAACTCCTAAACACCATGCACATGCAATATAGCACATCTATCTAGTCATACTCATATTCATTAGCATGCTCATATATATCAGTTCTAACAACATTACAACAATTTTCGACCAAAGAACGAATTAGTCAATTTTACAAAAATTTCATAGTGAGCAGGCAGTCTTTACAGTGATTTGAACAACTTTTTAAAAAATACAACTTTTAAGCAATTCATGATGAGACATGTTAATATGCAAGGTAGCATCATATAAACACCTTTTACAACATGCTCATATAGCTTCATAGAATACACAACGCAAGAAGTTAATGAAATTTAATTTCAACCAAACTCCTAAACACCATGCACATGCAATCTAGCACATCTATCTAGCCATACTCCCCACTTAGAAGGAACCCATATCACTAAGAAAAGAGAAAGACAAGGAATTACCAACATCATCATCATCATCATCCGGCTTTTCTCCTCTAGTCCGGAGTGCATAGAAATGCCTCTTTTTTGGAGCATCATCTTTGGAACATTAGGAGTAACTTTTTTACCATCTCTATTAGGACAATCTCTAACTTTGTTTCCATCTTTTCCACATCTAAAGCAACTATTGGTACCCCATAGATACTCACCATAATGTTTCTTGCCACAAGTGACACATGTAGGTTTGCCATTTTGAGAACCACCTCCTTTCTCAATCTTGAACTTAGCACCCCTAGATTCTTCTTGAGTGTGATCCCTCTTTTGGATCTAGGTTGCCCTTGATCACTTGCACCACTTCTTTTCAAGTTTCTAGAAATCCTTCCAAGTTTAGATTCTTCAATAGATTGTGAATACATCATCAGTCTAGCTAAGGTCATATCATTATTTAGCATAGCCGTACGACATTCTTCCCTACTAAGTCTTCGACCCCGGTAACAAAATGACTCATTTCAAACCTTGGATTAGACACTAGGGATGGTGCATATCTACACAACATTGAGAACTTCAAAGAGTACTCCTCAACACTCATATTGCCTTGCTTGAGATTGATAAACTCCTCTACCTTAACCTCTGTCCTCTCACGGGGAAAGTACTTACCTAGAAAAGCTTCCTTAAATTCTTCTCACTCAATAGGATCCGACTCCACCAGCCTATTATCCTTCCATTGAGTGTACCATATTTGAGAAATATTTCTCTATTGATACGAAGCGAACTCCGCCTTTTCCCTAGATGTAACCCCCATAGCACTCAACACCTTGTACACACCATCAAGGAACTCTTCGGGATCTTCACCTACCTTAGAGCCAAGAAAGATAGTAGGATTCATCCTCACAAAGTCTCTCAACCTAGAGGTCATAGTTCTCTCCACAACATTCACCCCAGCAACCAAGATCAAATTCGCTTGAGTAATCATGGCTCGGGATAAAGCAAGTAAAGCCTCTCTAATATCTCTATTACTCGAGGGGGGGTCCACCGGAACCTCATTACCTCCTTCCACATTAGGGACATGATTACCTTGGGGAGGCACTTGAGCAACTTGCTCAACTCGCTAAACTTGAGGAGGAACTTCCTCATTTACCCTTTTCTCTTCCAGCATTCTAGCTACCATCCTTCTAGTATTTATCTCCTAGAAACACAAGGAAACACATTAAGAAGGATACTCATAACATTTACTCTACGGAACTACATAGGAGTAGAAAAGAAGGTAAACACTATCTTCCTATAGCCTCTCGCCCATAGATGTGTCGCGACTCACACCCATGGTCAAGACTCTACTAGACGTGACTTGATGAGACTTTTTTATTCCTAAGAATACTTTCACAACCTATGCTGTGATACAAAGCTTGTTACATCCCAATTCCACACCCTAGAAGATAGGGCACAATCTCGGATCGCAACCGTCGTACTCGACCTCTCGGAGGTCTTATACAAGCCCTTACATATTATTCATTGTATATACATAGTGAAAAGTAGTGCGGAATTATAACTTTTCACAAAATATATCATAGTGTTTAAAAACTCTTTCATATAAAAGTAATAGAAAATACTAAGTCTCAATCTCATCAATCTTAGACATAAGAGTACTTGGGACATGGTCCATACGAAATAGAAAATATAGTACTACTAAGTCGATTACAATACTTCACTAAGAACAATAAAAGACATCTATGCCCTCGAGTCAAATGACGACATACTTCAACTTCACTTGAACGATGCTACGATCCAAGTCTTGCTTCCCAAATGCTCCTCACCTACAAACCACTATAGAGATAGATAAAAGCATGGAATTAGTACAACCACATGTACTAAGTATGGCATAATGCATAAAAATCATTAAAACGGACATTTATTGGAAATATGCATCTTTTAATTTAAATATCATAATATCATCATAAGAACAACATTTATCAACTTAGAAACGCATAACAAATCACTTAAACCAAAAATCACATATGTAGGAGTCACTTTACAGTAACTCAATTCACTATTACAGTGAATTCCTTCACTGTACAGTGAAGTTGCCTTCCTTCATATGAGTCACCTTCTAGCATGTAATTCATCTCACTAAAAGCTATATTAAGATTCACTTATGTCACACAAATAGATACCGCCCATACATCATCTCTAAGTATGCCTAAACGATCCTTAAGACTACTTAGAATGAGACACACTTACAATACACCAAATACATAACATACATAATATGACCTTCTCTTTACTAAGGCTATCAAAAAATTTACTTAAGTACTCCTAGAAGAGAACACACATACACCCTCTTCAAGGTTGCCTAAATAATCCTGAAGACTTCCTAAGTTTAGATCATGTCCAACATAACAACCAACTTCCCTAACTAGGGTCATTCTCAAGACTTCCATAGATAAGACATGAAAAGATCATCCCTTATGCCCTCTTCACACTTTAACTAAGGAATCCTTAAGTCACTGTAGATTAGGTTCTCATTCATATACATACTTTCTAACATTAGTCATTAATTTATTAGTTCATTAAAGAGACATTCATGACATAAGGACATTTAAATAATGGTCTTGGAGAAGACGTAGGGAACTCTCACTAACATCTTCAAAGCGTATTGTGCAATGTCTAGATAGTGTCCCATACCACCACCTAAACTTCATAGAACCTCTCTAATGATAATGGGTATCCCACATGATGATAATAGGAAATAACCGACATAGACCATGATAGCAAAACATGGAATCCGGAGTTCTATCCTACTCCGATGAGTTTGTTCTACTTGTCAATGGTAGAACTTGGACACATCCCATGTAGGCACATGGTTAAGGAATATGAAGAACTTAATTTGTATTCTAGCCTCATCCTTTAACTAGAACTACTTCCCTTGCCATACTCACTCAGTGCTAGCCTTTGTTCTCATAGATTAATTCACATTAAGGTTCATACAAAAAGGGTTTCATATCAAGTTCATAACCCAATTACATTTACCCTACCAAAGAGGTACTCTAGGGGATGCCTTACAATGGCAACAAGAACTTCATCATGACTTTTCAACGGTTTGATATGATATCGTTCCAGCCAATCAACCTTAAGTCCATCATTCATTACACGAAGGATACCATTACGTCTTTCGACTTCAAGTTTATAACCTTACCACTAGGTTCAAGGTTTCACATAAAAGGACCCTCTTATCATCATTCAAGGTCTTACATTATCATTCATTCATACTAGACTAAAATGCTATAGCCTCCTAAGTCAAGACATCACAAATTCACATTCATACATGCATCAGTGGACACAAGTCTACCTAAACAAGACACAACATACTTCACTTAGCACATATTACATGTCATTCTAGAAGCACATAGGAACAACCATTATCATCTTTAAGTCATCCTATACACTATTATTTCATCATCAACATAACCATCATAGACTCATATAGTCAAGTAGGAACAATTACGCATTCAACTCTAATACTACACACAACACATAGTCATTAGTCTAACATGATCACCTAAATAGTATCAATAAAAGAAACACATACTTTCACATTACTTCACACATATATGTAGATATGATCATATATTACATAATCAACAACAAAAATCATCACATTACTTGAAGTAGTGACGACAAGTCCATGATCATCATAATACTTAAAATAACGTCGACAAGGCCACATCAGTCACATAACACCACCACCATAAGTAGACCATACCAATCACAACATAATTGAAGAGATATAATACTTAAAATAAAGAGAAATAGCGAAGCGTACCACCAATGCATTCTCTCCACTTCAATCCATGTCTAAATCATCCAATTCAATACCATAAGGCCCTTACCCATGGCCATGAACACCAATTCATTACATAAATCATAATACTCAATGAAATCTAAGCTAATTCAATATATATTTATCAATCTAAGACTAATTAGACATAAATTGAATACAATTATTACATCATTATAAAGCCATAGAAATCTACACTATAATTCATAAGCATTAAGACAATATCACTTAACCCATAAATTAGTCAAAAACTACGGTTCATCAATTACATGGGTTCATAGGTCAATTGAGTTAAAATCACTTAATAATAAAAATTCAATCACTAAACAATGATCAAAACCTTTAATGCAAGAACCCATGGATAGATAATGAAATAGGTCAATTCATCTTTTGAAAACTTCAGAAAACATCATTGAATTTGGGTTCCTTGATGAATAGAATTTCAAGGGTCAAAAACCTTACCTCAATTAAGCTAATCCTAAAATTTGATGAATAAACACCACTCAAATCTCCAATCCAAGTTCTTCCTTGAGTTTTGACTTCAATGGAGTTTTAAGGAATTTCTAAGGGATTTTGGGGTTTTGATTTGGAAGAATGAATTCTTCTAAGTGTTAAAGACATATATACATGTATAAAATACCCAAAAGACCCTTAAGTAACAGCCAAACCTCTTATTTGGAAGTGGGGTGCATTTAAAACTTCACCCCTTACTTAACAGTGGCATGTGCAGGAACCACAACACCATCGACGGAAGACCATCGACGGCCCGCCCCTTGACCAACAAACCGTCCTGTTGGTCCATGGTTGGGGACTGAGGCTGGTTTTTGGCTTCCTCTACCCCAATCCTAAGTTCCTATCAACAAAACCACACCTACGGGGCGTCGATTGACCCAATGGGCGTCGATTGCCATCCGTAGGTGGGCTGTCTTGGACAGACTTGGGCTCTATGAAGGGTCCTTTCTCAAGGACCCTTGGATGGTCCTTGGGGATGTTTGCCCGAATGTTTCTAACCCAAACATGTTTTTATATGATTTTAGGACATTTCACATGAATTTCACCCAAAATGAAGACATAAAACTTGACGAAACATGCATAGACACACAAGGTCATCTCAAGGCTCATCTTTCGAACGTCATGGATGTTTTTGAGCGTTTGACCTCCAAACTTCTCGAAACTTGACACACTTCCTATAAACATAATACTAACTCATTTAAGGACCATTTAAGCTCATGAATCACACATAAACACATAAAACCACATTTGAGGCACTTAGGTGACTTAGTCGTCGAACGTCTTAGTCGTCCCTTGACGTTTGACTTCCATTGCACCTAAACTCTTTGCTACTTCCTCAGTACAATATTATAGACCAATTTAGGACCTTAGACGACCATGAAAACCATGTTAGGCTCTAGCTTCACCTAAGTCATTTTCGGGATCTTACAGTTATGGTCCATGATATGAAGGATATAGGTGATATTTTAGAATCATGAATACGTTCTACTCACTCTCATTCTCACTTACTTGAGTATGGAAACAAGTTACTAGAAGTTGTAGAAGACTGCTCAAAAAGACGCGAAGGGACTGTCAAAAAAGGTTCGGACAAACTCTCAAAACTTAATGTTAACCTTGCCTTGAATTTGAATTATTAATTCAAGGTTATATAAATGTTATGAATGATTTCTAAGTGTTTATAAGTATTTTAAAGTGTTTAGCATCAAAAAGAGTCTTATACACTTTAAATGAGCTCAAACAGAACAACCAACAGAAAAAGAGTGGGGATAGGCGACCGTGGAGCATTTTGGGCGCAGGGCACCAACACCGAACATCAAAGGCTGAATTTGGGCGCACTGCAGGTGCAGCGCCCCATCCCCTTGGATGCATTTGGGCACGCCGCGGCAGCATCTCCCAGGCATGGATTCGGCGAATTTGGCCTCTCGTTTTCTGACCCTAAATCTCTTTTAATCAATTTCTTTTCTCTAATTTTCCTTAGATTCCATTAACCAATCTAAGTAAACACTAATACATTCCAAAAAATCAATTTCATGTCAAGAAATCACCAAAAACCCAACAAGACAAGATCGACAATGAACCTCAAGATCGCCTATCAAGAACTTAAATCCTTCAACTTTTTGAGAATAAAATTACGCTGAAAATAACATGTTTGGAGTGTGAGTGAACAAACCCAGCACTTTGGAACTTACATACATCTTAGGGATAAACCCATGGTATAAATTCGGAACTAAACACAAAGACCATTGTTGGTCCCCAAGCGAATCCTCATCCTAGTTGAATACACGGGGAAGACTTACTTAAGAATACAAAGATTAAAAACTAAATAAAACTAAAACACAAAGCTTTGAGTTCAATGAATACTTTGAATCAAAATAAATTATTCAACTCACAATAAATAGGCAACATAAGTCTTTAAAACATTTTAAAAAATAAATGAATAATATAAACTTCTTAACTACACTGACTATCTATGAAGTCTCTAAATGATAATGGTGGAAATTGGGATAAGACCCACGACCTTCTAACTAAATTGAAAAGTAAATGAAATCCTCTTGAAGAAAGGAGGCTCGCCATAGCTAACTCAAATCTCGGATGTATCAACGAAGCTCATGTTGATGATCTTGAATACCTCTGTCTACATCATGAGAAGATGCATGCTAAATGACTCAGTATGTGGAATGTACGAGCATGTAAGGGGAATACTAAAGCATAACATAAGGTTGACACTTGATAAAAAATTGGAAACATACTTACCTTTCTAAAAAATGAAACCCAAGGAATACTCAAGAATACTAAAACTACTCAACTTACTCAACTCAGCATACTTAAGGATAAGATACTTATCTCATAGGTTAAATATTGAACTCAAATATATGATACTAACTATGGATACTCAACTCAATATAAAGCAATAATACACCTGCTATATATAAAAAAAACTTTAAAAAAATAGTAAAAGCAACTTAGTTGGTTAAAGAAAATGCAATAACAAACTCAACTTTACTTATATAAGCAAGTAATATAGTTTTTGTGGGAGATTATCTAAACGATTACAATCACTATGAGCCTAGGCGGTGATACAACATCTTTCTCATGCTGCGAGAACTTTCCTAACTTTGACGTCGCATAGAACTCCTTAACTTAGTGGATGCACTAGCTCAACTTAGGTGATCATCTAAAAAGTATGACCCGTTAATACCCATGATGGATACATGATTTACATGGAGAATTTAGTTAATATGAACTCTCATCCCCACATCGGTGTTCAATACTACTCCCAAAATATACGTTACCTCATCCTTTTAAAATAACTTCCTTTCTTTGGGTTGAGATAATTTGCTCAACACTTTATCTTTAAAAAGCACTCTTGGAATCAATGTTCCCTTTTCTTGTTCAAAACTCTCTTGGGAAGTCTTACTTTCCTCTTAACTTAAATGTGAAAAACATTTATAAACATTTAGGGAATACTTAGTTCTCTTATAACTTTTGAGAAATGAACTCAACTCTTAGGGAATACTTATTTCCCTTAAAACTTTTGAGAAATGACCTCAAATCATAGGGAATACTTAGTTCCCTTATATTACTTTGAAGGAAGATCTTCAACTCTTTACTCTTTACTTGACTTGAAACTTGAGCCTTAAAAGAATTAAAAACGTTTAATAAAGACTCTAGAAACTTTAAGAACTTTGTTTTGACTTACTTCTTAACTTCGAAACATAACTCTTAGCTTCCTTGAATTGAAGTATGGATTCAAGGATCATGATCTCATGTTTAGGGATGATTTCGTAATTTTTAACTTGGAGGGTTCATGCGAAATTATGAGCATGAACTACTCAACTTGAGAGCTCAAAGTTACCTCTCATCTCAAGATTGTTCGACTAAAAAGGTTCATGTTGAATTCTGGGAATGAACAATTCAACAAGAACTTCATGGTTATTATAACCCATCATTAGAAATATAATATCCAAAGGAAAACTCAATACTCAAGACATAGAACTTAGAGATACTCCTCCTCTCAATGATACTCAATTTATGGAATTCATACCGAAGTTATGGGCATGCACAACTTTACTCAAAGGTCTAAGTAACTAGATGGAACTCATGTATATGACTCTTCCCATTTTCTTATTTACTTCCTCAAAACATAGTTCAAATCAATGATGGATCTCAAAGAATTCACAATTGAACTTAAAGGCTTTCTTGAACTCTACTCTTAACTCTCTCTTGAATGTGAATTATGAATTAAAGAGTTATGGTACATGATATGAAGGATATAGGTGATATTTTAGAATAAGGAATACATTCTCCTCAGTCTCATGCTCACTTATATGAGTCTTGAAACAAGTTACTAGAAGTTGTAGAAGACTCCTTGAAAAGACTCGAAAGGACTGTCACAAAAGGTTCGGACGAACTCTCAAAACTTAATCTTAACCTTGCCTTGAATTTGAATTATTAATTCAAGGTTAGACAAATTTTATGAATGATTTCTAAGTGTTTATAAGTAGTTTAAAGTGTTTAGAATCAAAAGAGGTGAACATACACTTTAAATGAGTTCAAACAGGACAACTGACGGAAAAAGAGTGGGGGAAGGAGACCCTGGCGCGTTCTGGGCACGGGGCGCCAGCACCTAACATCAGAGGCTGCATTTGTACGCGGTACCCCAACATCTCCAAAGGCGTGCTTTCGGCGAATTTGGCCTCTCATTTCTGACCCTAAATCGCTTTTAATCGATTTATTTTCTCTAGTTTTCCTTATATTCAATTAACCAATCTAAGTAAACACTAATACACTCCAAACAACACTCCAAGCAATCAATTTCATCACAGGAAATCACAAAAACCCCAATAAGACAAAATCCAGAGTGAACCTCAAGAACACCTTTCAAGAACTTAAATCCTTCAAATTTTTTATCATGAAATTACACTGAAAATAACATGTTTGACTTGTGGGTGAACAAACCGAACACTATTGAAGCTTACATACCTCTTACGGATAAAACCCAGGGCAGAAATCCGCAAGTAAACTCAACAACGTCAACGAACGCCTTCATCCTTTCCTCTTTTCTCTTCTTTTCTCTTCGTGTCCCTTCTTCTACTCTCAACTAAACCCCTAGATGTATTTTAGGATTATAAAACTGAACCTAATAGGATTATACCCTTAAAACCTTACTAAAAACGAATTAAATCTGATTGGGTAAGGAAAAGACAAATTTTTTTTTAATATTTTCGGCTAACTTTCCTTAACTTGACAACCTAACTTCAAAAGGTCATATCTCACTCATCTGAACTCGAAACTTAGCAAACTCAGCGGCGTTGGAAAGTTAATTCGAAGATCTGTCCTATCATAAATTGTGGAACACCTAAATCTTCTTGTACTGGGAGTTAGGGTCGTTTAAAATTGACCCAAAACTCATACTTAACTTAACTTGCAAAATTTTAGATTTTGCTATCTCCAATTTAATTCTTTTTGGAACTAAAGGTGCTAAATCTAGTGAACTCACCTTAATATTTAAGAAACTTTTAATTCCTAGGTGAAATCTCACTCACTACGATTAACAGCTCAAGTCTTAGTTTGATTTTTTTTGGGGTGTTACAAATATAAAGAATTAGAAGGAAGAATAATCGGCGTTACCAAAAGTCTAAGTTATGACGTACTAGTTGGTGTTCATCTCTCTATCTTAGCTCCTCTGTAACACCTCGTACCCAAAATAGACCAAAACTCAATTTTCAGAAATTTGCAGGTGCAATCAACGGTCCCTAACAATGGACCGTAGTCTAATCTACGGCCCGTACTGCACATCCGTCGGTCGTGACTAAAACTCTCCCATGACGCAACCCAGAAAAAATTTACTAAGTGTCGATCCACTGATAGACCTACAGTTCGTAAGTCAGACTACGGTCCGTAGTCAGTGTTCTTGGATCAATACCCCATTTAGACCAGCCTCTAACAAGAACCGCAATTGACCAACTAGGACCGTCGTTTCATCTACGGTCCGTAGGTCTGACCGTAGGTGGAAGTTAGCAGTTAGATAGGGGGGAAATGATGTTGGGTCAACTTCAAATGTTGATAACTCTTATCACAAAATGTATTAGGTTTCCCATAACCTATCAAAAGATAGATAATTGAGTTACCTTTTCATAGCCACCGACCTTGCTAAAATCAGACCTCCGAGTAAAACGTTATGACCGTGTTAGTAAAGGCCTGTAGAACAGACCCAACCTTCGGACCCAAACAACGTACCGTCGATTGAACGACGGCCCGTCAGTCCAGGTTGTTGTTTGGTCTGACAACAATTAACTCAGGGGTCTTTTGGTCTTTTCCTGCTTCGTTTAAACCCTAAGATACGTCGTTTAGACCCTAAATCATCATATTTTAGTCTTTTTAAGCCTAGAAACATAACTACAACTTACCTAAGTCAAATCATTAAATCAAAACTTAGAAAATTAGAAGCAAGAAAGGAGAAAAAGGTCAAGAACCCTCGTTCAATAACGCAACAAGGTTCCAGCAGTTCCAGCCCTGAAATATAAATATTTGTATGTGGATTTCATCACCATGTATGCGGGATTTCACTAACGGGTTCCTTTCACCCATTAGGTCCCTAGATTTCAGTCAGTTTTTGATTCTCTTATCATGAATAGACCTAGGGTTTGTAGAATTACTGCAGATCATCAAGAATTAGTTAGTTATATGTTCCAAATCAGATATTTCCATGTTATTACTCATATTATTGCATGAAATTTAGAACCCTAGCTATGTATTTCTTTAGTCCTTGAATTACATATACTATGTCAGATATTTCAATTACTTCAGATATACATGGCTCAGTTACTATTGCATCATTACCAAATTAATTGTTGTATTCCCAGTCTGCATGTTCAGTTATGAGCTATCTAGTATTTACAGAAACTCAGTCATAATCAGTTAACTACATAATTCATTGGAGTAGCATAATACCGAGTTGGACTAGGGTTCAGCGCACCCAAATAGTCCGAGAATTACTAGCCAAGTAGGTTGTAAGTCCCCTCTGTGGGCATTAGTTTAGTGATCATGCAAACATGCCTTTATACCATTGACAGAGTATATTGTGTCCTCTCAATGGGGCATATACATTGGACTCCAGATTTAGCTTATGTGGTTTTATTATCGGTTATTAGTAGCTCCCACCGTTCAGTCGGACTCCATTGCATTGACCATTTATCAGTATATTCAGTATTCAGTTTCAGCATGTTATAAAATTGGTCGTTGCATTCATTTATCTCAGCATTCACCATATCATGTTCATATTTCTATACTTGCTTTTATGCTTGTTCAGTTATGTTGTATTTTAGCTTTACTCTATCCTACATGCAAAGTACCTTTCAAGTACTGACACATACGTGCGCTACATCTTCTCGTGATTTAGGTTCAGGTTCTCGGCATCCAGATCGCGCTTAGATCGATTTCTGATCTCCAGTTCAGAAGATTCATTGGTGAGTCCTTATTCTCCGAGAACAATAGTCATTAGTTCCTTTTCAGTATTTAGTCTTTTAGTTTCAGGTTTTGCTAGACTTAGCTGGGGCCTTTCCCAGCATTTCTAGTCAGTTAGAGGCTATTATCATACATAGTTAGTTTCAACTTAGTGTTGAGTTAATAACTTATTTGTATTAAACTCATCAGTTTTCATATATCTCAGTTTTATTATATGGTTATTCCCCATCTATTCATTCTAAATTATGATTTAGCTTACGCATTAGTTTATATTCTTTAGTATGCTCATTTTCATGCCAGCAGTGTTAGCTTGGGATCACTTGTGGTTCTAAGTCCCGTATGCGCGTCTCGGGGGTAGCTCGGGGCGTGACATCCTCGTTAACAAAATTCCATCAAGGTCAACTACTAATAGGTGATTTTTTCAAATCAAACTTTGGAAGGTTTGTGAATGGAGAGTGATTATCAAGTCACATGCTAACCTATGAACTCAATATGAATAGAAAACCACCGGACATTAACACAACCATCACGACAAATCTTTTCTCACCTTACCAAGATAATATTTTCAATTGATACCGGCTACAACCAGAAATGAACTTTAAACAACCACCACACACGCATAATGCACAAACCATCTCAAATCTTACCATGATTTTCCTTTCTCATAACACAATCTTTCCACGAACTTAAGTTATAAAAATCTATTCTTTAGACATCAGGTACACATAAAAAGATGAATAAACTTATATAACCCAAAGAAGAAAACAATTAATTAAAACACTTAAAAAGTGATACAGTTTAAAATGCAGAACCTCTAGCAACACTCTCATAGCTCTTAGCAACACTCTCATAGCTCTTATATAAGTTTTCATAAGCAATGTTATGCGTGTAGACCTATTGGTATACTTCAACTATCTCAAATAACAAAAAAAAAATTGATAACTGAAATGACCAAATCTACCTAAGAATTTCACCCTACCGAGATGAAAATCACAGGATTGGTACACCCGATCCTCCACTATGGATTGATCCATAGATATGAAAACACGTGTGGGAAAGGTAGTTAATCTCACTCCAAACCATATCCAAAATGAAGTACATGACCACGTAAGAATATACATAACCAAAGTAGAATAACACTAGACACTTCTTCCATAGTTCTCATATCAAACATCTTTATTCATATGACTCTATCTCTTTAATTTTCTAGCTACCCACAATCACCAATCTAGTCTCCATAACAATCGTACACATAGTCAATTAATCAAACTCCACATACTTCTCACAATACTCCACTAATAAATACATTATAATACAAACAGATACATCATAACCCCTCAGGCCATTTACCTTACTCTCAAACTGTCACTAGAATCAAAGTCTTCTTTACAAACACATTGGAGCCTATAAAAATTATTAAATATGGCTCTCCCTCTCTCTTTCTATTTAAGAATTTCATGATAGATACGAGTCACACCCAAGACCAATACACCTAACTCTTATCTAATATTACTTTCTCATCGAGGTAAAACAATTGAATTACATCCAACATCACTGTACGCAATCTTCCACATACCATATTTAAACTACCATTTCAAACCATCACATACCTCATGCCCAAACTTAGTGAAATCCTTAGTCACTCCAATAAATTTGTATACTATATGCTCATAACCTCTATTCACTATAAAATTCCTATGTAACACATCATAACAATTTATATCGTCCCATGAACAAGGTACTTTCAATCCTATCAAAATCCTCATTAATCATGTAAAACTGTAGATCCACACTGTTGATCATCAATAATCTTCCTATCATAATTTGAACAATCTAGCTTGACATAACCACATAGAATCTTCTACTCACTATTGCTTGTCTCCCAAACAAAAACTCAATCTTTTAAAAGAACCGATGATTAATTCCTTGTAAGTTTGTATCAAACTAGTTTACATCTCACAGTCATATCTAAACTCATAAGCCAAAGTCAATAAATTCTTCAACTACATATCACATGCTTATACGAGAGGTCTTATTCAATCATTTTTCTTAAATTCTTCCCATGGCATAAAATTATAAATATCTTAAACTCTTCAATACACCAAACTTTTGTTCCCTTTGCTGACTGGCTTACCAATCTTATTTTTTAACAGACACTCGAGCTTAACGTATGTACACTATATCTCAATTTTTATCCAATAGTTTTTAACCAATATGATGAACCTATAACACTGTTATCCAAATAGAGAAAAATAGATAAAACCACGTGTCTTGGAACCTAATTCTCAACCCCTCTGAAGATACATGTTTGTCCTTTGCAATCAAAGTAAATATCATTGTTTCTCCTCCTTCTGAAAGTTAAACAACATTCTATCAATTCTTTCCATTTAATACTCTAATTCATTACACATCTATTTGGGTGTTGTATCAGCACCCCTATAACTTTTTATGCAACAATGTTACTCACAAAATAGTAGAAAACCACAATCTTAGATACTCGCAAGTCCTTATTACCATAAAAAAAAATTAACTAACAATTCTTATCAAATAGTTGCAGCTCAATCACAATTCATTCTAAAACCTTACTACAGACATGCTTAGTTAGCCTACCATCACAACGAATTGAACCTCACCATCAATATAATATCTGAAACCCAGCTACCACAACCATCCCAGGGACTCAATCAATTTATACGCACTTTTTTACTAAAATTCTCAATTACCTTTACACAAGAATATTCATTGGAAATTTTCTTTACCCATTAACTTTTTATTTCGATATCAATCCACATCTATGCAGCTTACAATGAAATCATCACTAATTTAAAATCCTCAGGATACCCTACACAACCAAAACACAGTAATACGGTACTAAAGATCTACCACCAAAAGCTTGTTTATAAATAATGCTTAACTCAAGCATCAGTAGAGTTTCTTAAATATGAATTCAACATCAAATCTTATTAAATGAGCATGTGATACAATTGATAACTCATTGAGTAGTTAGTAATCACACTTGACACCAACCTATCCATTTTCATATATACCACAAGTATCACACCAAAAAAAATTATTAGATCACTACTAGAACATATCATACCTACCAAGAAGATTATATCAAAATAGGTCACACAATTCAACCCATCGAATAGCTATAAAGTATCACGAAATCGGTTCGTATCTAGCCTAAGCGCAATGTATTCTTTCGTAGATCAGGACAATATCAAAAGTAATAGACCATAACTCTAACCAAGTAAACATTGATACTGTTTTGGTATTAGTAGAATAGCCTTCTTTGATATATACAAATAATATATATAATCATAGTAGAAATTCTAACCTCAATTGGTGCATCATTATTCTTATCATTTTCTAAGCAACCCGTTCATATTATGATAACTTTACTAGTTGTAGTTTCCAAAGTTAGATGTCCATTATCTATTCATCCGTTCAATCATTCAACTTCCAATTGTTAGACAACTCAAAATATCGTATATACCACACAAGTATTATTCACTTTACTAAGGTAACTAATCTTACACAACCTCTTCAAATTGTTCAACATTCTAAATCTCATCTCACATTCTTTACATAAGTATATTACTCTACCTCAATATAATAGCTAACATTTAAACCATACAGGACATCAACTACTCGCATGAGCAACCAAACACGAGCCATCAATATAAATGAGAGTGAATGGTGTGAAGCGATAAGAATGAAAACGGGATCAAGTACGCGCGATATAGATCCAAGAAGTGAAGATTTTTTCTAAAAGTCACTATAGCCTCTCGAAGATAAGTACAGACGTCTCCATACCGATACTCAAGACTCTACTTAGACTCGGCTTGTAGAAATGTGAGACTTATGTATCTGGGGCTCTAATACCATCTTGTCATGACTCAAAAATTATTGTCATGGCACTCGTCTTATCCCACCAAGACAAGTCAGCGTAAACCCAACCAATATGATAAATGAAGAAAATAAAGTAAACTTAATTAAACCCCAAAACCTGGTTGTCATGCGTACAAGTCTCTAATGTGTTATAACAAAATTGAATGAAAAATACAAGTCTCCAATGACCTTAATTCTAGAATAGAACAAAATAATAAATAATGAGAAAGAAGGTGTGGTGAGATGACAAGCAGCTACCTTACAAATCTCCAAGAAGCCTTAGAAAATAAGAGAATGGAAAGTACCACAAAATCCAGGCTCGTAACCTACAAAATTTTAGAATAAATGGGTGAGTACCAAACCATACTGTACTGAGCAAGCAAACCTCTAAAAATAAGCTAAGGGAATAGAATACGGGTACTCCTCACACCCATTCGGACCTCCACAACTACAACCTGCATAAAACAAACTCAACCAAACATAACAGCTTAGAGTTTACATAGCAGATATCTCAACAACACTTATACAAATTAAATATCCTTAACAAGAACACTATAACATATTACATATCTTCAACAACAACTAAAAAATTACATATCCTCAACAACAGGCTCAACATTCATCAATCATAAGTTCCACAAAAAAACATTCACAAATCCACAACACACAAGATCAAGGTCACCAATGATAAAGATGTGCAATGCAATGAAATTCAATGTCAAGTATAGTGAAGCATGTTTGACTTAATGATACACACCCGTTGTCTATCAGTCCGGGACCCATGGAGGACATATATGTCCATGCATCCATCGAGCGCATGAAACTTCCCTTGATAATAGTATCCATCACGGCGTGTGATACGTCCCTCGATTTATAGTATACATCACGGCATGTGATACATCCCTCGAAATATAGTATCCATCACGGCAAGCGATATGTTACTCGAAAGGGTGCATCCTCTTTAATTTCTTATTCTTTGTCAATGAATAAAATACTTGTCACAACCATGTCTTTGAATAATGCAACTGATATGTTCACATAAATAATGAGGATATGATCATTTTCATAACAAGGCACAACTCACTGTAATATAGTCGTAATACAACATCAACAAATAAGCAATAAGACTTCAAATCATTCTCAAACATCACACACCAACAATTTATCACATTACCTTTTTATCGCCCTTTCTCCATCAATAGAATTACTCAACATGGACAAGTCAACTCATGACGAGTTCACATTACTTCCAAACACATATTAAAAGGAAATACACAAATTCCATACACTTAACAAGATTTTAGAAATCCACTTGCCTCAAATCATCAAACAATCACTCTGGAACTTGAGTCTTCCTATTTCATTACGCTTCCAAATCAATGCAATCTATTCAAATAATTAATCACAATAATTTTATGAAACTAACAAAACCGATACTACTATAGTGTAGCTTACACCAAATAACTCACCCCGAATTTATGATTAAGTTCCTAAGTTTCAATATTAGGGTTAATTCATAATTTCTCCAAAAAATACAATTCCAATAGTTTACATACAATAGAATACACAAATAATTAATCACCTATCGCAATATAGAAAAACTTAGACTATAAAATTTAATTCAAGTTAATCACAAATATCAATAGTTTAACCCCAAAGGAATAAGCAACAATTTACATATCGCCGATTATCCCTACCATCCCTCATGTTCCAATCATTGGTCATTCATATGCCATGATTAATTTTCAAAGTTTGTCTTTATGACATATGGAAAATTACAACAAATTCCTCAGTGATTTTTCATTATTTTCTCTCTTTTTTTACACAAGTAATATGAGTACTCATTAGTGCACACTGCTAACTATTGAAATAATAATAACAATTATGGCAGAGAGTTATAATCTAAACAAATCAATTATCGTACCACCATTGTCACTCATGCCATTCAATGCCGCATAACATTATTTTTCTTTCTCTATTTCGTGATATTTGTGAGACCCCATGGTTCATTCACATAATAGGCATAGTATTGCATGAGCGTATGAGGTTTATAAAACTTGGTGTATCACGTAAAGAGAATTATTTTACAAAGGAGTGATCAAATGAAAGAATTAGACTAACATTATGGGTCAAGGATGTTCTTAAACAAGTTTGACTTAAAAAAATGTCTATTCTAACACCCCGTTCGTTCGGAACATTTAAGTTAACCGATGCCTTTGAGGATAAGATAAAGAGTTTTTTTAATATGATAATAAGGATGTTTTATAAGGTGATTTAGTCTCCCAATGATCGTAAGTTAAGTTTTGAATTCAAGCAAGTTGGGAAATAAAAATTGACAAAGGTAAGATTAATTTTCTTTGATAAACCTTCTGAAATTTGGATTAAATATCTCTGATCTTTTCTCCTAGTATATAAAGCTTTAAAAGGACCCCAATATATGGTATCGAAGGTCTACGAGTCTAATTTCCAAATCACTAACCATTTTCCATACGACTTTGGAATTGAGAAATATTCAGACTTTAGTGAGACTATGCAAGCAGGCACGTGAAGGTGGGTCCGTCACCCCTAAGTTGGTTTAGCTTTATTAGATCAGATCTCTCTTTGTTTTATCTCTTTTTTTTTCTGACCAAAATAAGAAGAAAACAGTCCTAAATATTCTCTTAAGGTTCCTATATAATCCAAGCAAAAATCAACTAGATTTCAACATGGTTTCACACCCGGAATGTTCATAGAGATTGTGTTACTTCTTTCCTCCTCGTTGGTTGTGATTTGAAGGATACTCTTTTTTGTGTGGTGTTGCTTCTGGTTGGCGGTAACAATTCCCACCCTTCAATTTACTTAGTGATTCCAAGTTATAGCTATGCTATATAAGCAAGAACACAAACAAATGTCTGGAATATTTTTATTTGGATAGTTATGTGAGCTTGGGCTGTTTTGAAGTATTTTTCTGGTATTGTTGTTGCTGAAATTTTTGGAAATACTTTGTATGTGTGTTGTTCTTGTTGTGATGAGTCTGTAAGAGAAGAAGAAGTATAGATGGGTAACTAATTGTAAGATAAACAAGTGTAACGTTTTTTCTAGTATTGCATTGCCAATTTCAAATTGTTTCTTCTTGCTTCAATATCTTGTGTTTAGGGAGACTGTTTGTTATTGAAAATAAATGTTAAACTAATGTAAGATCCATCAGTTTAATTTAAGGTTTTAACCTTTTAACCTCCCGTTGGTCATGAAGAGAATGACACGACTTCAAATGTAATTATTGGACAAACGAATAGGATGAAGATTGGAAGCGGTGAGTTAAAATTATTATGGTTATATTGAACAATTATAGGACCACATTACATATATATTTTTATGGATAAAATGGTTTGAAGACACATGGTTAGGATTTGGTTGAGGTTATTTTGGGGTTTGAAAAGAGGGTTGTGGCGATATGCCGAATTTTTATTGTTGTGAAGGCATACTCTATTGGGTTGTTGTTGCCTAGTGCGTAGGACTCCACTTGAAAATGGATTCTGCAAAAATGTATGTTATGTCATTAATTTGGGATTGTTATTTTTTGAATAGAAGTCAATGAAGCATATATTTAAATATTGTTTGGCGAGATAATTACTCTACTAGTGAGCTATAAATTTGTACTTTGACCCTTACATGTTAATATTTTGCCTGTAATGGTTGTGTTACATGATTTAATGTAGACTACATACTGTAAGGAAGGTCTACAATCCATATTGATACAATAAGAACAAGAATTGAGGTATGTTAAGGCAAAGCACTGTACTTCCTTTGAGCACAAATTTTTGTATCCTAAATCGTCAAATATTGTTTTACTACTCTATTACTAGAAAGTCCTTTTGGAAAGGAATTGATATTGTAGCTGGCGTATTTTTTCTATCCCACTATGTTTCTATTCGACTCGTTTGGTTCGATAGGGTATTTAGCGTCTTTATGTCTTTTTGTGGATTCTCTTGACTATAGGTCCATGTATTCAAGTTCTTATTCTTCTTTCGGTGTAGTAATTTAAAATTATTAGGGATGAACAATATGATTTTAAAATCAGTCTTCCTTCCTCGCTAATTTATATTTTTGAAAAAATTTAAAAGAATATTTTGATCTCCAGAACTCTTAGATGCAAATTATATGTTTAAACTACTAAAGTACGGATATTTCTGAAATACTTTCTTTTACAAACTTCTAAGGGACCTATATAGATACTAAGTGAAAAACTTTAAGCTCTTTATGAACATCCTCGGTTTTAAGTTATCTTTCTTAATTTGACTTAAGCTTTCTAGTTTAATCTACAAGTGTATGGTTATACGAGATATTTATATGTGAATACGAAAGTGATATACGAGATTATGAGGACAAGCGTACCAAAGCGCCAATATAGGCAACATGATTTAGGTAACACAAGTGCATTACAAATTCATGACATTAAATGCTATGCATTCTACTTCGGAGCTATAATCGAGAGGTATGGGGCCTATTGCCTATATTTATACGTATGAGACACAGATGGCCACAAGTTGGCGAATATGATACCGATTCGCTACCATAAGTTACCACCATTGCTAGCATTTGGTAGGGTCTGTCATGCATTTGCATCAATTTATATATGTATTCACGACATACGATTAAACGATCATATCATGCATATTTAATTAGTAAGAGGTCAGATGAATAGTAGGGGTCCAAATGTCATCTAAGGAGGCTACTATGGTTTCAGTTTCAGGTGGTATCTCTATTAGCATTTTACTATGAATATTTGTAACTCTACTTTCTGCTTTACATATCAGTATATTTTTATTCGTAGTGACGTCCCTTTGCCCGGGGACGCTGCATTTTGTTTTGTTGGAGAAGGTACATGCATGGACTCTAATCGACCCACTTGTTAGGATTCAAGTTAAGCTTGAGTTGATAAGCTCCACCTTATCCTGGGGATATAAGAAGGTGTTTACTTTTGTTGTACAGTTTGGGTATAGTCAGGGCCTTATCTCGACAATGCTTATGTCACTCATATAGGCTATTGTGGACATAGTATTCTGGGTTCTTTCTGCATTCCAGTTTCTAGCCACATAGGCTTTGCATGAATAGATATGTCTGTACGTGTGTGTCCTCAATTGTGGCCTCGTTGGATAGATACTAGTTTATTATTTATGTCTTGTCAACCTTTGTTTATATGAGTTGTTACTTAGTTTATGACCATAATTATCCAAGATTTATTTTTTAGATGTTATGTTGCCCGACTTTCTAGGCCCTCAGTAGAGTCAATTGTTATGTTTCAGTGGCTAACTCGATTCCATACGGTGTTGAGTGTCAGTCACGCATCCTCTAGTTTGGGGCGTGACAACATTGAACAATATTGGGTTTTCCCCTTAATTCTTTTATCATTTTATTATTTATTCATTTACTTATTTATTATACTTTTCTATTATCATTAGCAACAAAATAATCCTTCATTATATCTCAAAATCATGTCACTCATTTTTTAAGCCATAAATTATTTCTAAGATTTATTGAAAAGATTAATATAAGATTAATTGTTAAAATTCATAAAATGACTAACAGAATTGTTACAACATGTCTAGACGTAAAAAATATCTTGTTTGAATACTAGAAAAGCACAACAAGTAAGTAAATTAAAGGGAGGTGTGGATAGCGTGTGTATATATATATAATAGTTTAAAATAAGTAACTACAAAAGTGTAAAATTGTTACCAAATTTGCAATGCCTTAAATCAAGTAGACTATTAAAACAACTATAAGACAAAAAATTATATTAATAGCAAATGAAAAATGGAATAGTATTGACTATACAACTATTTCTATATAATCTACATTTTTATTTATTGATTTTATTGAAGTAATGGACTTTTTTTAACTTTTACAAATACGAATATAACATTTTAACAATCCTATCAATATTTCGGAATTATAGTGTATAAGAAACTATTAGTACTACACTAAGAAGGTGTTGTAAAATGTTATTAAGAAGTATTGACATATATGACTTCACATTTATAACAAATAAATGGGATTAGGCATAAGTATCCCCTAGACTATGACCAAAATTCCAGTTACATACCTTAACTAAACTAAGGTTTTTTATACCGTCAAACTAATTTATTTTATAATTTAAACACCTTTTGGCTTACGTGAAACAATCTGTGACTCCATGGATTTGAAGCGCGTAGGAGATGTTTGCATGGCACGTTGGCAAACAAATGTGTACAAAATTACAAAAATAGGTTCGTGGTGTACTACGACCTCATTGTAGTTAAGATGTGACTATGAAATTCTAGTTATAGTCTAAGGAGGTACTTGTGCCTTATCCCAAAAAAAAGTTATAAAATTACTTCAAATTATTTGGACTTATCTTGCAAATGTATTTTCTTCAGTAATGAATTGATTCTTTTAGCATTCTGAGATTTTTTTTTACACGACAGAAAATTCTACAATTTGAGGTTCTTGTAGGAAATTGTATAATTCTACTATATATGATCGCATAATTTTATATATAGGAGTAAAAGATTATTTTACATAAACTTGAGATGACATAAAAATATGATCTCATAAAATTTACATTGAAGTAGTAAAGAAATTCAATGTATACCCCGTGAGTTTATTTTCTATGCAATGGTTAGGGTTTAACATATTCTTGATGTCTTTATAAAAGATTACTTAAAGAGTAGAACTTTATATAAATTGATTATCAAATTTAATCGAAAAATGAAGAAAAACAAAGAGTTTGACAATGTTGACAAGGCCATAAGTTGTTGATAAATGAAGGAAAACAAAGAGGTTTGTAACATTTAATTTGTGACGTTTGTATTCTAAGGATGATAAAAGAAATTATTATTTGATGTCCCATTATATATTTTATCATACAGTTATTTATTGTAGGAAAAAAATTGTATTCAAATTTTGATTATATATGTATATATATATATATATATATATATATATATATATATATATATATATATATACACTATTTTTTTAACTCTAAAATATCTTTTCAAAAGTAAAACACCAACTTTTTAATTACTAATTTGTATTGGTCGTTCCCTTTTCTATGTTTTAAGAATTAATTTTGATTATAATTTTTGAAAAAATATATAAGGTAATTTATTCATTTAACATTACTCCAACTTCTCTATGTTTTTTTATCAAATAGGTCAACTGCTTATTACCAGTTTAATCAGATCTATTCAAACTTGTAATATTTTATTTATAAAATTAACTTCCACTTATGCTTAAATGTTGTTCAGTTCTAATAGATCAATTCCAACAAGCTTTTAATTGAACTTTAAAGTCGAATTATCTACACTTCGTCGTGCTTGGTGATCATAATAAAAAATTGTGATAATAACTTATTTTAACTTTGATAAAATAGTGTAACACAATAAATTTAATAGGTGAATTGAAAAAACTTATTAGTATCTTAGGTAATAAATATATTCTTATAGTTTGGCGTTGTTGACAAATTTTACGTCTACAAATTTTGTTATAAAAAATGTTTGTTAATAAAGAAAGTTAACATGTAGACTAACTATATTATTGAAAAAGTATGATCTAGTCTAGAACAACATTTAAAGATTTATATTTACTATGTTACTTTTTCTATCTTTAAGGCTAATTAGGAATACCTATTGATTCCACAATATGTTTTTCAATAGAGTTGCACAAGGGTCTTGCACTAAAAATCAGCATGAAAATATTTTTTCTGTCTCTATCAAGCCCAAAAGGCAGAAACATAATGAATGGAAAACACAAAAGATAAAATGGCCAAGATAAAATGGCCCAATCCAAAATAGAGGCCTTTTGCTAAATCAACTAGTATATTACTACGGTATCCAATAGAGGGTTCATCATTTCATTTAACAACTTCCTCTCTCTACTAAATAAGTCGACGGTCATGCGATTCAACAATATCAGTCTGGTTCATATTATTATTTGGATGATCAACACTCATGGCCCTCTTTGGTGTACGTCGTTGTTTCTCAGCTTGTAGAAGTAAGATTTGTGTCCTTCTCTTCTTAACTATTTTTGTATTTGTAACCTTGTATTAAAAGGTGCATCTGTTCATTCCTATTTCCTATCTAGATGATTAGTTCGTTGGGTCAGATTGTTGTGGATTTCTATGAGTGAACCGAGGATTGTCATGTTGGGTGCCTATGGATTAGCTCTATGTTAATGTTTCTCTTCATTCAGTTTTTTAATATGAGTCTAGTTTATTTTTAATTGATGGATCTATGTTTTTCAACAGGATTCTAGTCTATTTTTGTTTTTAATTGATGGATCTGTATTTTTTCAGCCTACTTTAAGTGTAGTTTCTCTTTTATTGATGGTCTTATGTTATTCCGTTTGATATGAGTCTGATTTCTTTTTGATTGATTGATCTGAGTTTTGTTTTAGCTTGATTTGAGTCTAGTTTCTTTTTTAATGATGGATTCATGTGTTTTTCTCTGCTTGATTTTGAGTGTAGTTTCTTATTAAGTAATGAATATGTGTTTCTCGGCTTGATTTGGGTGTCGATTTGAGTCAAGTTTCTTTTTAATTAATGGATCTATGTTTTTCAACTTGATTTGAGTCTACTTTTTTAATCGATGGAATTGTATTTTTCAGTTTGATATGAATCTACTTTCTTTTTAATTGTTGGATATGTATCTTTTAAGCTTGATTTTAGTATAGTTTCTTTTTAATTGCTGGATCTATATTTTTCAACCTAATTTGAGTCTAATTTCTTTTTAATAGATGTATCTATATTTTTCAGCTTGATTTGATTCTAGATTCTTTTAATTCATGGATCTATATTTTTCAATTTAATTTGAGTCTAGTTTCTTTTTAATTATTTGATCTCTATTTTTGAACTTGATTTGAGTCTAGTTACTTTTAAATTGATCAATCTGTGTTTTTTTTAAACTTTATTTGAGACTATTTTGTTTTTAATTAGTGGATTTGTGTGTTTCATCTTTATTTGAGTCTAGTTTCTTTTTATTTGAAGGATATTTATTTTTCAACTTGATTTAAGTCTAATTTATTTTTAATTTAGGATCTGTATTTGTGAAACTAGAAGCTGTCAACCTCCTTCCACTAAGAAAAATACTATTTTAATACATTTTTGTATTACCAATTTTTTTAAATTTTCTAAATCAAATTTATGTATATGACATGAACTTAATGACTTGATTTATGTCCAAGGAATATTCCTATTATAATTAAAGTTGTATACATTCTTACACTTTCAAACTACAACATAATAAACTAGAGATTCATTCACTTATTTTTCCATATATGCACAACAAACTCTTTCTTTTGATGTGTAATTTTCTCCAATAAATTTCATAGTAGGAGGATAAAACAAATTTTATTTGTAATCAACTACATGTCAATCAAATTGTAAGAATTTTGAATTACATTAAAAGTTGCCCTGTGAGGGGGGGGGGGGTTCTCTCTTGTGATGTCTCTCATTTGCATTTCATGTTTTTGGATAGAGGAAGTATGGGGGCTGATCATCTTTGACATGGTGCAAACTTTTGCATATGTCCTCTCTTATTTCTGTAAAGCATTCTCAAGTTTCATTCACCACTATTCTGAGTTACATATCTTTCCTCTAGGAGGTATGTAAAAATTTTCACTTTTATTTCAAAAGTTATTGTTCTATCCCTATTAAACTTGACTATAAATACCTCAGTTCTACTACTCGGTCCCTTGGTTATGCTAATCTTGGGGTTTTCGTATGCATTGACTCAAATATTCTGACCTTTGAAACGGTATCATTGATATTTATTGTGAGAATCGTTCACATAATTTGTTTTATCAGATTACATCGGAGCAACCTCTAAATTATTCATCATGTGCTAGGCATAATTTCGTCATGATAACTTGCTCATATTTGATTATTTTAACTGATTTTAGATCATTTTTCGTAAGATATGGCGGCAGTTGGGTATAGTGTCAAACTGAAAAACAAATTCTAGAAGAGGCAAAACTAAGAAAGCATAATTACAAATATAAATATAGAAGCCATGAGCTGAACTGATGTGGATATGTTTTAATAGATGACCATAGAAAAACAAGTTTGATTAAAACTGAAAGAGAAAGAATTTTGAAACTTGTGGTATAAACTAAACAATTGACATTTTATGAATATAAGGCAAAAAAGTAAATTTGAAGCTAAATTTTTACTAAATATGGAAAGATATCCGTTTTCGGGGAATGACTAAAAAGGAAAGAGTATCACATAAAGTGGGTCACACGTAATATCGTACTAGCAACTGTTTCCTATTTAAAATCTACCAATATCAGAATGGAAAAGCCAGAGATGTTATATCTTTGGTATCCCTTTTGTCTTGGTTTGACTTGTCACTACCATTTCTTTTTATCTTTCTATCGAGCAACAATAATCCTCTAACGAGATTGATCAAGAGTGTGAGGGAGAGAAAATTGACAGAGCTCTATTGAAGAATGTGCTATGTATAATTGTTGAAATTGGAGTGTGGTCAATGGATTATCATGACAACGATTTTGAAGTTACAATGCTCGAGGACACTGCGTCTTATTATTCTTGAAAAGCTTCTAATTGGATCCTTGAAGATTCATGTGCAGTTAGAATCTTTGCAAGAATAATAAGCTGCACTGTCTCGAGCATTGCAACTTCAAAATCGTTCTCATAATAATTCATTGACCCTATTCAAGTTTCAGCAAATATATCTAGCACATTCTATAGTAGAGCTATGTCAATTTTCTCTCCCTCACGCTCTCGATCAATCTGGTTAGAGGAATATTGTTTCACAATAAAAATTTAAAAAGAAATGCTAGTGATAATTCAAATCAAGAGATAAAGGATACCAGAGATATAACAAAATCGATGTATAATGTTTTGTATAATGTTTAGGTAAATGTGTTTGTTGGGTATATATAATTATGTGTTTGTTGGGTTGAATTGTATTTGCATTGCAGGTGGGTTGAAAGCGATGGACAGTGTCCTTTTGTCCGTCGCTTAATCTGGGATTATCAAAAAATAATTTTTCACAATAGAGACGTACTTCGTAGCGTTGTGGAAATTAAAAAAAAATAAAATAAAACATATCGACGGAGTCCGTCACTTTTGTAAAAACAAATAATAAAAAAAAATAATCAGTTTGTGACGTCGTCCGTCGCTTTTGGAAAAATGTCATGCCACAAAGCGACGAACGAAATTGTGTTGCATATCCATCACTTTTATCTGTCTCTTTTGGCAGTTATTCAGTAATGCTTGTTCTACCACCGGAAGGGAGAATAGTGATTTGAACTAAATTGGTATATAGAAACAAGCTACATGAGATTGGAACAGTCAAAAGAAACAAGGCAACGTTGGTGGTTCAGGGGTACTGATACGCTCAAAATTACACATCCCGGAAGAGTAGAAGCAGTCGTATCAAGTAAATATCCCAACTATTAGGTTGGGCTCGATCCCACAAGGAAAATGATTTAGACTTAACTTCAATGTACAATTACTTCTATTTAGTCAAGTTCTTGCCAAAAACAGGTAATTAAAGGGGGGGGGGGGGGGGGGTTGTGAAACAAAAGTCTTTTAATATCTCTAAGTAAAACAAGTAATAGAAGTAAAACTTTGGTTTTTATAAAGTTGTGAGAGAAACTAGGGTGTAAGTGTTCCCCATGGGTTCATAACGCCGTATTCCTAGGTATAACAATTCTTCCCTAGTGTTTTGCATGCAAAGTGATAAGTTAGGCATCTCTAAATTCTTGGTCCGACATTTAGAGAATTTCACCCCGCACCTTGGTCTGGCTACGTGTGATACTTTGTTAATCGCTCATGGTTCCCACAAACCTAGTTGTGGAGCTTAGCTACTCATTATCTCAAATACACAATCAAAATTTATTAAAATAAATATGTTTGTGTTAATCATAAAAGGTTAAGAACAATATTTAAACTATCTTTTTATTAATCACGAATACAAATAAATAATAAAGGAGAACAAAGAATAAAACACAATTCTCTGGCCTCCACGATGGCTCTTACAAAGCTCCAAAGCTAGAAGAAAATTTATATCATGTCTTGTATATTGTTTCTTGGCCTCCACTAAATAATAATTTTCCATGCCCTATTTATAAATGAATAAACCAGTAAATAAAATAATTGAGTCTAAACAAATTAGGAATCCAAAACCAAAAAGAACTGGAGTGCATTTTTTCCTTTTTGTTCGCGTGAACAGTAGTGTCGCGTGAACGGATTGGCCAGTGCATTGAGAGAATGCCACTTTGCAACTTTACTTTTGCAATTCACAATTGCAGAAATATGAATCTTATATATAAATATATTATTTTATTCACTTTAATCCATTAAGTTGCCTGCTTGATTTCCTTTTTTAACCGTTCATCTTTAATTTGTTTTAGCTCCAAACTTCTTTATTTTTCCACCAAATTAATCCTATAAATAAAATACGCAATTTAGCACAATCCATAAAATTTATGATCAAAATGGACAATTATAAATAATAAATGTGAGGTAAGTAATGATAAAAATGTGTATTTTGGCCTCACATCAACACCCCACACTTAAAATTTTGCTCGTCCTCGAACAACCATTAAAGTTCATCTAAAACTAATCATGCTAGCAATGTCATCGCTTTGGTTACTACAAACAACTAGGCCATATAACAACTTCAAAATATCAGGTAGACTACTCAATCATTATGCAAGACATTCAAATAAATAATAAACCTCTAACCTCCTAACTCCAAGGAAGGATTTTGAACTCATCAAATTTAAGCTTGCTCACCTACTATCATCAAAGAAACTTAATAAAATCACCTATCTATCATGAAACAAGTGCCCTCACAAAAAAAAAAAATAGTCGACACACTCAATTCAAAAGATTTAATATAAATTAGGGACTTCATATCAAGAATAACTCTCACACTCACAAATAAAATTGACATGTATGCACAAAGAACTATATGCTTGCGCATTATGTACATCTCAACTAATTAAGCATGCTTGAATAGAATCAAATAAGACTTTAACGGGTTGTTATGTAGGCTAGGGGACGGGTAGGAAAACTATATAATAGTGACTTCCACTTCCTTGATCACTTTGCAATTTTTAGATTTCATCACTCATATTTTCTTCTCTTTATTTTCAGCCCTCTCTTCAACAATTATTTCACAAGTAATTCTCATCATCACAAGAATGTTTTAGTCATTATTCTTTTTTTTCCCTTCATAATAGCCACCCTCAACTTGCGTATTTTACTTGAGTTAAGGTGCACGATGTCCTTGGAAGGACTAGGGCCATCATCAAGGTAAAATCTTTTTTTTTTATGTCACATTCCAATTTTTTTATGTCACATTCTTTCAAAGAGGGTTTTTAGCACTTTTTAGCTATCATTGATTACCTTTTCACTCATCCATTCTTTTTTCTCAGAATTGATATTTAAAATAAGTCTATGCTATGATGCTCAAGGAAGCAAGTTGCAAAATCTAGGGATTCAACAAAATAGTCAATGGCAAAATATGGCTACCAAAAAAAGGCTACAAGCTCAAAAGGGCTAACTAGTGATAAAATATCTAAAAAGGCTAAAATATATAAGATAAATCAAAGAAAGCCTATTATCGTCTCCTAAACAAGGCACCACTTTTTTATTTCGCTTCAATAACATGTAGGGCAAGTTCTAGACGAAGATGGAAAACATGGAATAAATAAAATCTCACCACACACGGCACAAATATCAATCAAGATGGATCGATTCCACTTCTAAGAGAGACAAGATCCTAACAAACGATAAAATAAAACAAGCTATATACAAAGTCACAACCATGAACCTAAATGTCAAAAGGTTTAAAATTTCACTAGTAATCAAGCATTCACAAGAAAGTACTACTTAAAATTAGGCCCAAATAGTAAGTATCACACAACTCAAAAGGTTCTTTTCTTTTCTCTCCAAAATAATAATTAAAAAAAATCCTAAAATAAATAAATAAAAGACATTCGGTTCAAAGGGACCATCCTCAGGAAAAGAACCGAAAACAAAATCCAAGGAACCCATCCTAAAAAATAGACTCAATAAAATAGTAAAAACTAGGAATTCATTCCTCCACCCCACACTTAAAAATATGATAGTGTCCCCAAAGCATTAAATAAAATATAAAACAAGGGTTAGGAGAACTCCTTGAGACCTTTAGGCCTAGCTAGTAGCACGTTCTCTAAATTTATATCAGGTCGTCACCCCACACTTAAGCTCAAATATTCTCCTTTCCATTTTTTTTGGTTGGGTACTCAGTCTTCCCCTAATCTGCAAAAACAAGATAAAAAAAAGTGATACCGATAAAATAAATAAAAAAATAATAATAAAAAAAAAGTTACACTACTAATTGGGTTGCCTAACAATAAGCGCTTAATTTAACGTCGCGGCAAGACACTATCTATTTTACTATATTTCCTTCCACTTTGAAGATATGAATTGCATCCCCAATTTTGAATCAATTTTTCTATTACGCTCAAGGGATGGTGGTACAATAAGAAAGGTCCCAAACAACATATATCGGATTATTCACTTCTTGGATCCCAAGTGAGGAATGTAATTTTTAGATGTTGGAACAATAAATTCAAGATAGACAAAATTTTCCTCCTCCATACACTCTTCTATAGGCTCAGATGACCCGATGATAATCATAATTAAAAAAATTAAAACTAATCCTAATAAACAAAAAATAACTACAAGTTAAACTAAAGACAATTTCTAAATCATATTCCCCGGCAATGGCGCCAAAATTTGATACGCTCAAATTACACCTCCCTAAAAAAGTATAGGCAATCGTATCAAGTAAAGAACCAAACTATTAGGTTGGGGTTGATCGCACGAGGAAAATGATTTAGACTTAACTTCAATGTACAATTACTTCTATTTAGTCAAGTTTTTTCAGAAAACAGGTAAGTAAAGGGGGGGGGGGGGTTGTGAAACAAAAGTCTTTTAATATCTCTAAGTAAAACAAGTAATAGGAGTAAACCTTTGGTTTTTATCAAGTTGTTAGAGAAACAAGGGTTTAAGTGTTCCCATAGGTTCATAACGTCGTATTCTTAGCTATAACAATTATTCCCTAGCGTTTTGCATAAGTTAGATATCTCTAAATCCTTGGTACGACATTTAGAGAATTTCACCCTGCACCTTGGTCCGGTTACGTGTGTATGAGCTACTAAACCTTACCTTTACTTCATATTAAGCATCATATTTGATGTATGTCTTAGTTATTACTTTGCACCAATCGAGACTAGCCTATTAGATAGTATCCCACTAAATCTATGTTGATAATTTTTTTCTTATTAACTACCTCCTTCGTCCGGCAAGTAGCAACAAGGCGAGTTCTAACGTGTGCACTCGTTAAAAAGACTTCTAAGCGAAAGAATTATCAATGCATGCAATAACCTACTTGAGAATTTCTTAATTACTATTCATACTTTGTTAATCGCTCATGGTTCCCACAAACCTAATGGTGGAGCTCAGATACTCATTATCTCAAAACACAATAAAAATTTATTAAAATAAATATGTTTGTGTTAATAATAAAAAGTTAAGAAAAATAACTAAACTATCTTTTTATTAATCACGAATACAAATAAATAATAAAGGAGAAGAAAGAATAAACCATAATTTTCCGACCTCCACGGCGGCTCTTACAAAGCTCCAAAGCTAGAAGAAAATTTATATTATGTCTTGTATCTTGTTTCTTGGCCTCCACTAAATAATAATTTTTCATGCACTATTTATAGATGTAGAAAACACTAAATAAAATAATTGAGTCCAAACAAATTAGGAATCCAAAACAAAAAAGAATTGGAGTGCATTTTTTCCTTTTTTTTCGCGTGAACAGTAGTGCCGCGTGAATGAATTGGCCAGTGCATTGAGAGAAAGCCACGTGGCAGCTTTACTTTTGCAATTCACAATTGCAGAAATATGCATCTTATATATAAATATAATATTTTATTCACTTTAATCCATTAAGTTGTCTCCTTGATTTCCTTCTTTAACCTTTCATCTTTAATTTGTTTTACCTCCAAAATTGTTAATTTTTCCACCAAATTAAGTCTACAAATAAAATACGAAATTTAGCACAATCCATAAAATTTATGCTCAAAACGGACAAATATAAATAATAAATATGAGGTAAATAATGATAAAAATGTATATTTGGGCCTCACATTATGTACAATCAGGACGAGGGAGTCGACTATGATGAGACTTTTTCTCCTGTAGAAAGACTTGAAGTTATTCGATTACTCATTGCATTTTCTGATTTTAAAGAGTTCACTCTCTATCAAATGGATGTGAAGAGTTCATTCTTGAACGAATATTTGAGAGACGAATAATGTGTAAAACAGCCACCTGGTTTTCAAAATCCTGAGCTCCCTGATCATGAGTATAAATTAGACAAAACTTTGTACGGTCTAAAGCAAGCTCCAAGAGCACGGTATGAAAGTTTTTCCAAGCTTTTACTAGACCATGGTCATATATGAGTTAAATCGAGAACACTCGTTTTCTAAAAAAAAAAAGGGAAAAGACTTGTTGATTGTGCAGGCATATGATGATGACATAATCTTTGGATCTACAAATAGTATGATGCCTCAAAGTTTGTTAAACTTATGAGTGGAGAGTTTGTAATGAGCATGATGGGTGAACTTAATTTCTTTCTTGGATTACAAATCAAGCAAACAACCACATGTACCTTGATTCATCAACAAAAGTATGTGGAGGAATTGCTCAAAAAATTCTACATGAATGAAAAAAGGGGAAATTGATACTCCTATTTCTACTACTACTACGCTTGATATGGATAAACAGGAGCATATGTTGAGCAAAATTAATGTGTACAGGGGAATGATTCTCTCTATACCTTACTGCTAGTAGACCTGATTGATGAATTTTCAGGTATCTAAAAGGAACCACTAATATGGTACTTTGGTACTCCAAAGTAAGAAACTTTAATCTCGTTGGTTATCCAGATGTTGATTATGCTCGATACCTGGTAAACAAGAAATGTACCACAGGTATGGCTCACTTCCTTGGAACATGTTTGATATACTGGTCCAGCAAGAAACAAATTTTTTAGCCTTATCTACTGCTGAGGATGAATATGTTGCGGGTGGATCATGTGGTGCACAATTGCTATGGATCAAACAACAACTATTGGATTTTTGTTTAAAGGTTGGTAGGATTCCTATCTTATGTGAAAAATACTAGTTCTATTAATATAGCAAAGAATGTTGTGCAACTTTAATCTCGTTGGTTATGCAAATGTTGATTATGCTCGATACCTGGTAAACAAGGAATGTATCATAGGTATGGCTCACTTCCTTGGAACATGTTTGATATCCTGGTCCACTAAGAAACAAAATTCTGTAGCCTTGTCTACTGCTGAGGCTGAATATGTTGCAGATTGATCATGTTGTGCATAAATGTTATGAATCAAACAACAACTGATGGATTTTGGTTTAAATTTTAGTATGATTCCTATCTTATGTGACAATACTAGTGCTATGAATAATGAAAAGAATCAGGTGAAACATAAATAAAGAAAATAGATGAGATACCATTTTTTGTCAGATAATGTAGAACTCGGATCACATAACACATTAGTCATCCGGTCAGAGACAAGAACAGTACCCGTGATCACTGCGTTAGATGCCTCTGCCTCATTCTTGCCTTGAAAGGCGTAACACTGAGCCCTATCCACATATCGAGAGACTTCTCTGCCTGGGTGCACGTCATCCCTGTCTGCTTACCATTTCCTCTACTTCCACAACCTCGATGATTACCTCATCCCCCACCATTTGGATACCCTCGGCCATTATTATCATTTCCCACGAGTACCACTTCCCTAGATGGCTACTACACAGAATCCAATACACATGAGATGGGACAATCTCTCCTCATATGCCCAGGTTCTCCGTAATTGTAGCAAGTAAGAGATCAAAAGATTGTCTGTCATATAAAAGAGCGAATCCCTAGCTATCGTGAATAAAATTTTGAGGTGGACTTCCCGAGTAATTACTTGTAGACGGGGGCATGGCGACCTGAAATGGCCTGGCTTCAAGTGTTGGCCTCCCGGCCCCTTTTGAGTAAGAACCTTGAAAGTTACCCAAGTCTTTGGCCCTATTAGACATTTTCGTAGGTTGACCATATGGCCTCACCCCTCCACATTCTTTACAATGTTTGTTACCTCATTAATTCTCCTCCCTACCAAGGCCATATGAACAGATAATACCTGCAACTCAAAATTTAGTTCCTTAATAAATAAACAGATTCTCTCTTCCTCCGTACTGACCAAATGTGTAGCATATCTAGACAAGGCCTGAAACTTGGTCTAATAGGTAGCCAAAAACATACAACTTTGATCCAGAGGAATGAACTAATCCTTCTTGCAATCTCTCAAAGTCCTAGGTACATATTTCACTAAGAACATGGCATGAAACTGAGTCTAAATAACTGGACGTAAAGTTGAAGATTTGCATTCCATATAAGCTCTCCACCACTGTTTAGCCACACCTTCAAGCTAAAAATTCATGAACTCAACCCCATGTTGATGGACAATTTCCAAGTTATGAAGCCTCTCATAAAAATCTAGGATGAACTCATATGCATCTTCACTCTCAGAACCATGCAACATAGGCAGTTTCAATTTCAAAAACTTGGTCAACATCTCATGTTCATTACCAGTCATAACAGGACCAAAAAAGGACATAAGAAAGAATCAATACATACATTTCTTCCCACTTTGGGGACAGTGATGACAATGGGAGGACTAACGGGAGGTTGAGTTGCTTGAAAAGATGGAAGCACTCAAGGACATACAAACCCTTTCAAGAACGAGATGATCTGCTGAGCTAACACTGGGTCAATGGGAGAAATGCCTATAGTCTTAGCCTGCACATCTTCCTCTTGACTAACCTCCTTAACATTTTTAACCTTAAATTTCTCTTCTATCTCGTCATAATGTACATGAGGGCCTCATTTTGCGGAGCATTTTCATCCAGTAACCCATCTCTAGTAGGTGCCACTCTTCCTTGGCCTCTACCCAAGCTCGATCGCGACCTCTCACTGAGGTTTTGGCGCTGGAGAATTGATGAGAGCTACGGGTCTGACGCGATTGAATCTACTGTTAACCATTTTAAGACAGACGAGTGAAAGAGGTTAGATACCAATTTGAATCGACATATACCAATTGGAATCAAGTTATTGCACGAAGGAGACAGGAGAAAAAAAGAGATTTCCTAATGTCTTATAGCCTCTCGAAGAAAACTACAAACATTTCCATACCGTTCCACAAGAATCTACTAGACTCATTTTGGTACATCGATATAATCAAACCTAGGCTCTGATACAAATTTTTTCACGACCTAGACCATCATGATTTGCACCCACACTAACCCTCCAGTGTGAGAACCATTACTACAACCAACTAAAAAATCTAAAACTACGGAAGCATGTTAAATTCTAATGAAAGAAATAGTGTTCCCTTAAACTCCAAACAAAAGCCTAATAACAAACTAACACTGTGGAAGTAATTCCTAGAACCTAAAGTCAATTTACCAAAACATCTAAAGATCAACCATCAGTCAAACAAGAAGAGTTACGACCCCAAACTAATAAACTATTTAATTAACTAGAAAAGTGTGAGTCTGAATTATGGACATATATGAAAGGAGAACTCATGGAATCCTAGAAGAACTTGCTCACCCTTAAATTTGATTGAGGATCACTTATGTTCTAAACGAGGTCTATCAATAGCGTCATGAAGATGTATTGTAATCAACAAGGAAAGAGCAAGTGCAGTGCGTGTACACAACTGCAGTGTACTAGTAGGATCACACGGCTATCCCACTAAGTGCAACACATATAAGTTAATAAAACATAATAATCACATGCATACAACGAACATATACAATATCATTATCATTTATGAAACAACGTACAATTTCACATTTTTCAATTTTATAGTTATATCAAGTCATTGGTTCTCTTATGGAACCCAAACCCAAACAGTTAGCATACCGGAACGTGGTACCCCATCCAATGCTTATGCCGAAATGTGGCAACTTGTCCCATAACTATGTCAGAATGTGCAAACCGATCCAAGTTAGTGTGTCAGAATTCAACACCCGATCTATTCAACAAGTCACAACCACAATCACAAGTATATTCTAAAGATTATACAATCAAGTCATGATTCATGACATTCGTCATTCATCTATCTCATTTACAACAAGTGTGATCAATAATGCAATATGTGCATAAATACATGTATCATTATGGGGAAAGAACAAACATAAATCACACAATCATGAACTCACAAACTTTACCTACCTCGAAACAAGCTTGAATCCCCTAAAAACTTGATTCTTCCCTTTCTGGATTCGTTTCGCTTGTTCATGGTCTACAAACTATAACACCTCTAAAATCACTTACGTGAAACTAGAGCCTAACATGTATGTCATGATGTTTTAAAGTCTTAAAATGGTTCATAATAGTGTTTACAGGAAGTATATAATGTTTAGAAGTGTTTGGAGGTCAAACGTCGAAGGACGTCCAAGACGTTTGGAAACTAGTCGAAGTTGAAATAGTGTGTCGTACTGTTTTGTAGTTGAGATTTAGGGGATGGTTTGAGGTATAAATTGAGTATTTATGGTTCCTATACATAGAAGGACATGTAAAGGATCGAAATGTCTGAGAACGACGCCCTGGGAACCAGCCTAAGGTCCTCAAGTAGGGCCCAAACATGGGTAAAGCAAGCTGCTGCGCCAACCAAGAATTGGTAGTGTGTGCGCGTCGCACAGATTACACTGAGAAGGGCAATTTTTTCCCAGAGACGCGGTGACATCTAGAACCAATATGTCTCAAAAGATTCAAAAACCAAGAATTGAAAATGTCTACGCAACGCGCAGTAACCTCCCAGTTTTGGTTGCATCGTTTTTAAGTCAAATTTGAATTGGTTAAAATGTATATGAAGTGCAGGGTCTTTTGGTTAATTTGGGATGACTTATTGATGTTTATTGAGTCCTTTTAAGCCCCTAAACACACCAATCAAAATAAAACACTCAACTCAAAACAAACACCTTTCCATTCCTTTTCTCCAAAACGTCCATTGATGATGTTTTGCAGCTCCAAGGAGGTAGACTGATTTCCCATATTTTTCTCCATCAATTTCGTGGTCTTTTATTTATATAAGGTATGGTATTAATACTTGAATCTTTTTTCTTCAAGGATCTAAGGTTCAAAGTGCTTTCCAAAGATTTCTCAAAAGATGAATCATCCTATTTTGATATCTAGCCATGTGTTCTTGCATAAAACATTTTGAATCAATGCTTTATGATAGAATTGATGTTATTTTGATGATTCTATGTCAAATTATCTATTAACCTATGCAAATCATGCAATCCTAGTTTTGACTATTTTATGGGTGATTTGATCATGTCTCTATACTATTGAATTCTTGTGTAGTTAACTTTGGGCTATTGAATTATGAAAGAAGCATGTTATAATTATACGTAGGTTGTCCTAACTTGATAAATTCATATTTTATTATATTGGATCATTGTATATTGTGATTATTGGATTGAAGTAGTAACTATGGTTATTTGTTAGAGCCTTTATGGATTGAATTGGTTGAATTAGCTATGGATTGGAGATGTTGTGAATGGATTGGTGGTTCTTTGACCTAACCTTCTTTATATTGTGTAGTATAGATGTTTCAATTGTGATGTTTTGTATGGTCCACTTATGGTGGCGGTGCTTATGTGTTATACCTGTGAAGAATGTGGTCTCGTTAACATTACGTTATCAATTGTGAAACAATGTGGCCTCATCAGCATTACTTTATGAATTTCGACTTTATCATGTTAGAACTTGAATATGTGAGTATTGTGAAGGTCTTGATTACCTATGTGTATATGTGAAGTCAAAGCATGAGTTCTTCTAGTTGATTATATGTATCTCTAGTAAGCTATAGTGAAGTCTTTATGTGTATTACTTGATGTTGAAGTATGATGCTTCTTGATGGATTATATGAGACTTGTGATGGCTTATATTATGTTTCTATAGTAGTGAATAGGTTGACCTATAGTTGACTTGGTTGTACTTATGTGTTTTTTGGATCATAGGCTATATGTGTAAGGTAAAGTATGTGTGTGTCTTTTTTTGGTAGACTTGTGTCCCTTACTTGATATATTTAGAATGTGAATATATATTCTTGACTTTGTATGCTAAATCTCCTTAGTCATGTATGTGTGATTGACATGTGACCTCGAACATAGTTAAGAAGGTCATCTATGTGGAACCTTCGACCTAGAAAGAAGGTTATGATATCCTTGAAGTTGAGGCCGTAATTGTTTCCTTCTTGTATGCTTGGGAAGTTTCTCTAACTAAGATGACATTAGAGAAGAAATAAACCCTCTATATTCCTTAACCATGTGCCTACATAGGATGTATCCTAGTTCTACCATTGGCAAATAGAACACCCTCCCTCGGAGTATGGTAGACTCAAGATTTCATGCCTAGCCAGTATAGTCTATGTCGGTTATTGACTATTCTCATCATGTGGGATATATGCTAGTGTTGGATAAGTACTATGAAGTTTAGTTAGTGGAATGGGACGCTATCTCGACATTACACGATTAGGCTTTGAAGATGTTAGTATGTAGGTTCCCTAGGTCTTCTCCAAGACCATTATGTGAATGTCCTTAATTGTTGAATGCCTCTGAAATGGACTAATGAAGATATTGACTTAAGTTAAAAGTATCTTAATAAATAAGTACTTATCTAGAGTAGCTTTAAATGATTGCCTAGTTGAGGTTTGGAGAGGGTATATGAATGGTCTTTTTATGTCTTACTTAGAGGGGAGTCTTAAGAGTAACTCTAGATAGGAAAGTTACTTGATGAAATGGGCATAATCTAAACTTAGGTAGTCTTAAGGATTATTTAGGTGAGCTTGAAGAGGGTGTATGGGTGGTCTCTTCTTGAATTACTTAAGTAAGTCTTAGGATAACCTTTTTGAGGAGAATGTCATATTATATGTTATTTTGTGGGATTACTTGTTTCGTGACTTATATGTGTAGTAGGTGTTAAAGTTGTTTCTTATACTTATGTCGTGAAGTTTTACTCAAAAAGAGCATGTTTCATTTAAATGTCCGTTTATTATGATTTTATGCATTATGCCATACTTAGTACATGCAATGTACTAATCCATACATTTTGTCTATATCTAAAGGTGTAGGTGGAAGGTGAGAGGAATCTTGAAGAAAATCTTGTAAATTAGGACTCTTTAAAGCAAAGTTGGGGTGTGTCCTTACTTGATTCGAGGACATTACTGTCGTTAGATTTCATTGATTAAAAGTATTGTAATAGACTAAGTTTTCTATATTTTGATGTATGGGTCGTGACCCAAATATTCCTGAGTCTAAGATTAACAAATGTTGATACTTAGTATTTCTATCGTATTATATGAAAGATGTTTTGAGATATTATTTCGTGTGAAAAGTTTTAATTCCGCACTACTTTTCATACATGTATGCAATGAACGATGTCAAAAGGGCTTGTACAAGACCTCCGAGAGATCAAGTATGCCGCGTAACGATCGATGAATGCCCTAACTTTTTTGGGGTTCTTTGGGTCATTATACAAACAATCATAATAACATGGAAAACAATAAAGAGTCGTTAATTACGTGAATAACTAATAATTCTATATACCCTAGATCATACCCATGATACCAATATACAAATAAGGGCTTTTCCCACCATAATACTTGAATCAAAACTCTTCCCATAGATAATTATTCATTAGATTACATTCTACAGATCAAAAAATGGATCTGGAGAGTAAAAATCTTACCTTTAGCCTCAAGAGTGGTGGAAATTATAAAGAAAAGCCCCGAGTTCGTTCCTTAGCTCTCAATTCTGAAAATCGTAAAATAAAGACATTATGAGGTTTATTTCTGACATAAATCGTGACTGTCCCGCTATGGGGGCACCCATCCCACCACAACGGCCCAGCCCTGGCGAGAGAAATCTCATCTTAGTGGTTTGCAAGGAACCAATGAGTCGATTTAAAAATTCCAAACTTCTATTTCGCAACAAACTTTCAACCAACGACATTCAGAAACTACCTGTTCATACTAAGATCAATTCCGAGAGTTCTACTCTTCCGAATTCATTTTGTATAGAGGTACGAATACCTTAACGACTTATCTATCTAGTCATATGACCAGATTGATGATTAAATCACCCAATTTTTACCACATTTCCCTAGACTTTTAATGAATCTGATTTCGTCCAAATTTGAACGAGGTTGGAAAATTCCAAGTTACTACGAAAAAATTTTCTGACCAAATATTTTCCCCCGTTGTCTTTTCTATAACGACGAAACCCGATCGTTACACCCCACTGCCAATGTTTGACGCGTGAAGTCTCACAATCACTTTGAAGCCAAAGCCAACTATAAAGTTTGGTATATAGCTTCCACCAACCCCTGGATAGTTGACTTAGGAGCCACCAATCACATAACCATAGAGCCACACAACCTATAATCGTCCTATAGTAACGAGGATGTCTCCATAGGTTATAGTAGTAAAATTCCAATTTCTCACATGGTTCTAATCAATTAAATGCATCATATAATAATTAAACTAACTCACACTCTTTGTGCTCCTTTCATTAAATGTAACCTTCTCTCTGTTTCTAAATTTTGTCAAGAAAAACTAAATTCGATTGAATTTTTTCCTTTTGACTTTATTGTTAAGGATTTGAAAACCCGGAAACCGCTGGTGCTAGCCGAACCAAATATGGAATGTATGAGTGGCATGTCCCACCTCCCCAAGGTCACACGACCACTACAGTTATTCCTCTTACTACTTGGTATCAACGACTTGGTCATCCTCACTCTAGAGTTCTTAGGTTTATTTTAAATAAGTTCTTGTTACCATTTCGTGAGCGAAGAAAACCTTTACATCATAATTCTTGTTTATCTAATAGAGCCCATTGACATCCTTTTTTTCAACTATCGTTGCGTAGCTCTATACCTATTCAAATTGTTTTTAGTAATTTATGAGGGACATCACCGATTTTATCTCTTGATAAGAAGCTATGTTATTGTATTTTTTTGAAACATACTTGTCTCTCTACATTAACAAAACAAAGTGAAGTTAAAGAGATCTTTCAAAAATTCCATTCTCTGATGGGAAAAGATTTTGACACCCAAATTTTATCACTTTACACTGATGGGAGAGGAGAGCATAAAAGTCTTGACTCTGATCTTTCACTTCACGACATTTAACACCTTTCCACCCCACCTTATACGCATCAATGAGCTGCACTTATAGAACGACGACATTACCATATCATTGAAACTGCAAGAACTCTATTACATGAGGGGTCCCTTCCAACCCAATTTCGGTCTTTCATGTGTCACCTCACTGTTTACTTCATCAACCGTTTTCCCACCTCCCACCTAGATAATAAATCCCCATTCCGAAAAATATTTGGAAAATCACCTGATTATAGTTCTCTACCTACTTTTGGTTGTTTATACTATCCATGGCTTAAACAATACTCCAAATATAAAAGTATTCAAGTTAGAATGTAATGTTCGTGATTAGTACTTGGTCATTGCATTAAGTTTAGCTTTTTAGTTATCTTTTTTGTATAAACATTTTTTCTTAGTTTACAGTATTGCCCAGTATGCCTTGTATCAACTTATATATGTTTGTTTAACTTAGTATATATATCATGTATGTTAAGTACATTCAAAGTACTGATGCATACTTTACGTTACATCCTTTCATGATGTAGGTTTTGTTACTCATCATAAAAATCACATTTAGATCGATTCTCGGTTCGCACTCAGCAGCTTCAGTGGTGAGTCCTCATATTCAATGGATAATTTACATGCTTTTATTTTAGTGTTTCCTTTGAGTTTTCAGCTTTGTTAGAGTTAGCAAGTGAGCATGTCCTAGATACTTAATTCAGATCAACTTGAAACGTTAAGTTTAATCTTTCAATATTATTAAACTCTTAGTATGTTATACATCTCAGGATAGTTCGGTATTCCCCATTTTATATTTATCTATTGTTTTAGCTTCAACATAATATATGTCTTATTCAATTATTTTCACTATTCACAAACATCACACACTAATAATTTATCATATTACCTTTTTATTACCCCTTTTCCATCAATATAATCACTCAAAATGGACAAGTCAACTCATCTCTAATTCTGATTACTCAAAAACACATATTACAAGGAAATACACTAATTTCATGCACTTAACAAGAGTTTTAAAATCCACTTGCCTCAAATAATCTAACTATCACTCTGAGACACGAGCCTTCCCCTTTCATTAGACTTCTAAATCAATGAAATCTATTCAAATAATAAATCACAATAAGTTTCCGAAACTAACAAAATCCATACTACTATAGCTCTAGCCTTCACCCAATAACTCACCCAAATCTATAATCAATTTCCTAAGTTTCAAGCTTAGGGTTAAGTATTAATTTCTCCCAATAATACAATTCCAATAGTTTTCATACAATAGAATGCACAAATATTTAATTACCTATCTCAATATAGAAAAACATAGAGTATATATGAAGCCTCTAACTAATAATGATGGAAATTGGGACAAGACCCATGACCTCCTAACTAAACTGAAAAGTAAATGAAATCCTCTAGAAGCGAGGAGGCTCACCATAGCTAACTCGAGTCTCCAATGTATCAACGAAGCTCATGTTAATGATCTTTATTACCTGTGTGTACATCATGAGAAGATGCATGCTAAATGGCTCAGTACGTGGAATGTATTAGCATGTAAGGGGAATTCTAAAGCATAACATAAGCTTGACACTTGATAAAAAATTAGAAACATACTTACCTCTTCTCAAACTTGAAAACCAAGGAATACTCAAACTACTAAACTTACTCAACTCATCATACTTAAGGATAAGATACTTAACTCAGAGGTTAAATATTGAACTCAAATATATGCTCGACTATGGATACTCACAATATAAAGCAATAATACACATGTTATATATAAAGAAAAATTAAAAACAGTAAAAGCAACTTAGTTCATTAAAGAAAATGCAATAAAAAACTCAACTTTACTTATGTAAGAAAGTAATGTAGTTTATGTGGGAGATTCTAACCGACAACCACCACTATGAGCCTAAGCGGTGATACAATGTCTTGCCCACGCGGCCAGAATTGTCCTATATTTTATCGTCGCATAGAACTCCTTAACTTAGTTGATCTACTAGCTTAGCTTAAGTTATCATCTAAAAAGTATAACCCGTTATTACCCATGATGGCTACATGGTTTACATGGAGAATTTAGTTACTATGAACTCTCATCCCCACATCGGTGTTCAATACTACTCCCAAAATATACTTTAACTCATCCTTTTAAAATAACTTCCTTTCTTTGGGTTGAGATAATTTTCTCAACATTTTAGCTTTAAAAAGCCCTCTTGGAATCAATGTTCCCTTTTCTTGTTCAAAACACTTTTGAGAAATCTTACTTTCCTCGTAACTCAAATGTGAAAACATTTATAAACTTTTAGGGAATACTTAGTTCCCTTATAACTTTTGAGAGATGAACTCCACTCTTTGGTACTTAGTTCCCTTATAACTTTTGAGAAATGAACTCATCTCTTAAGGAATACTTAGTTCCCATATATTACTTTGAAGGAAGATCTTCAACTCTTTACTCTTTACTTGACTTGAAACTTGAGCCTTAAAACGAATTTAAAACATTTAATAAAGACTATAGAAACATTAAGAACTTTGCTTTGAGTTACTCTTTACTTCTATAGTTAATTCTCAACTTACTTGAATTTAAGCATGGATTCAAGGATCATGATCTTATGTTTATGAATGATTTCATAATTTTCAACTTGGAGGGTTCATTAGAAATTATGTGCATAAACTACTCAAACTGAGAACTCAAAGGTACCTCTCATCTCAAGATTTTTCGACTCAAAGGGTTCATGTGGAACTATGGGCATGAACAATTCAACTCAAGAACTCCATGGGTATCATGTAATAGACCCATTATTAGATATGCATACTCCAAAGGAAAACTCAATACTTAAGACTTTGAACTTGGAGATACTACTTCTCTCAATGATACTCAATTTATGGAATTCATGTGGAAGTTATGGGCATGAACAACTTGACTCAAAGGTATAAGTAAATAGATGGAACTAATGTATATTACTCTTTCCATTTTATTATTTACTTCCTCAAAATATAGTTCAAATCAATGATTGATCTCAAAGAATTCACAATTGAACTTAAAGGCTTTTTTGAACTCTACTCTTAACTCTCTCTTGAATGTTAATTATGAATTCAAGAGTTATGGTAATGAAGGATATAGGGGATATTTTAGAATCATGAACACATTCTCCTCACTCTCATGCTTACTTACTTCAGTCTTGAAGTTACTAGAAGTTGTAGAAGACTTCTAAAAAAGATTCGAACGAACACTCAAAACTTAATGTAAACCTTACCTTGAATTTGAATTATTAATTCAAGGTTATTTTTAATGTTATGAATGATTTCTAACTGTTGATAAGTAGTTTAAAGTGTTTAGAATCAAAATGAGTGAAGATACACTTTAAATGAGCTCAAACAGGACAAACGATGGAAAAAGGAGTGGGGGCAGGCGACCATGCCGCGGGGCGACATATCCTAATATCAGAGCCTGCATTTTTGCGCACTGTAGGCACGGCGCCCCAGCCTCTTGGCGCATCCGGGCGCGCCGCGCCAGCATCTCCCAGGCATGCTTTCGGCGAATTTAACCTCTCATTTTCAGACCCTAAATCGCTTTTAATCAATTTCTTTTCTCTAGTTTTCATTATATTAAATTACCGAACCTAAACAAACACTAATACACTAAAAACAACACTCCAAACAATCAATTTCATCTCAAGAAATGACAAAAACCTCAACAAGAGAAGATCCACAATGAATCTGAAGAATGCCTATCAAGAACTTAAATACTTCAAATTTTGTTAGAAAGAAATTACGCTGAAAATAACATGTTTCGAGTGTTGGTGAACAAAACCAACACTATGGAATCTTACATACCTTTTAAGGATTAAACACATGGCAGAAATCCGCATCTAAACTCAAAGACCATTATTGGTCCCTAGGCGAACCCTCATCAAGGTTGAATACAAGAGGAAGACTTACTTAAGCATACAAAGCTTAAAATATGAATGAAACTAAAATACAAAGCTTTAAGTTCAATGAAAACTTTGAAGAAAAAAAATTATTCAACTCGTCATAAATAGGCAACTTAACTCTTTAAAATATTTAATAAAATAAACGAATAATACAAACTTCTTAACTAAACTAACTATCTATAAAGCCTCTAAATGATAATGATAGAAATCAGGACAGGACCCACGACCTCCTAACTAAACTGAAAAGTAAATGAAATCCTCTGGAAGAAAGGACGCACACCACAGCTAACTCAAATCTCGGATGTATCAACGAAGCTCATTTTGATAATTCTTATTACCTGAATCTACATCATGAGAAGATGCATGCTAAATGGCTCAGTACGTGGAATGTACGAGCATGTAAGGGGAATTTTAAAGCATAACATAAGCTTGACACTCATACTTACCTCTTCTCAAACTTGAAAACCAAGGAATACTCAAGAATACTCAAACTACTAAACTTACTCAACTTAGCATACTTAAGGATAGGATACTTAACTCAGAGGTTAAATATTAACCTCAAATATATGCTCGACTATGGATACTCAACTCAATATAAAGCAATAATACACATGTTATATATAAAGAAAAATTAAAAAACACTAAAAGCAACTTAGTTCATTAAAGAAAATGCAATAACAAACTCAACTTTACTTATATAAGAAAGTAATGTAGTTTATGTGGGAGATTCTCTAATCGACAACCACCACTATGAGCCTAAGCGGTGATACAACGTCTTGCCCACGCGGCCAGAATTGTCCTATACTTTTTCGTCGCATAGAACTCCTTAACTTAGTTGATCCACTAGCTTAAATTACGTTATCATCTAAAGAGTATAACCCGTTAATACCCATGATGACTACATGGTTTACATGGATAATTTAGTTACTATGAACTCTCATCCCCACATCGGTGTTCAATACTACTCCCAAAATATACTTTAACTCATCCTTTTAAAATAACTTCCTTTCTTTGGGTTGAGATAATTTTCTCAAATATTTTAGCTTTAAAAAGCTCACTTAGAATCAATATGTCCTTTTCTTGTTCAAAACTCTTTTGAGAAATCTTACTATCCTCAAAACTTAAATGTGAAAACATTTATAAACTTTTAGGGAATACTTAGTTACCTCATAATTTTTGAAAAATGAACTCAACTCTTAGGGAATACTCAGTTTCCATATAACTTTTGAGAAATGAACTCAAATCTTAGGGAATACTTAGTTCCGTTATATTACTTTGAAGGAAGATTTTCAACTCTTTACTCTTTACTTGACTTGAAACTTGAGCCTTAAAATGAATTTAAAACATTTAATAAAGACTTTAGAAACTTGAAGAACTTTCCTTTGACTTAATTCTTAACTTGTAAAGTTAACTCTTAACTTCCTTGAATTGAAGTATGGATTCAAGGATCATGATCTCATGTTTATGGATGATTTTCATAATTTTCAACTTTGAGGGTTCATGCGAAACTATGAGCATGAACTACTCAACTCTATAACTCAAAGGTACCTTTCATCCCAACATTGTTCGACTTATAAGGTTCATGTGGAATTATGGGCATGAACAATTTAACTCAAGAACTTCATGGTATGATGTAATAGACTCATCATTACAAATATAATTTTTAAAGGAATACTCAATACTCAAGACTTAGAACTTTGAGATACTACTCCTCTCAATAATACTCAATTTATGGAATTCATGCGGAAGTTATGGCATGAACAACTCGACTCAAAGGTCTAAATAACTAGATGGAACTCATGTATATGACTACTCCCATTTTCTTATTTACTTCCTCAAAATAGAGTTCAAATCAATGATGGATCTCAAAGAATTCACAATTGAACTTAAAGGCTTTCTGGCGCGTTCCGGGATCGGGGCGACAAATTCTAACATCAGAGGCTGCATTTTGGCGCACAAAAGGCACGGCGCCCCATCCCCTTGGGCGCATATTGGCGCGCCGCGCCAGCATCTCCCAGGCATGCTTTCGGCGAATTTTGCCTCTCATTTTCTCACCCTAAATCGCTTTTAATCAATTGTTTTCTCTAGTTTTCGTTAGATTAAATTACCAAGCCTATGTAAACAATAATACACTCAAAACAAAACTCCAAACAATCAATTTCATCTCAAGAAATCACAAAAACCCCAACAAGACAAGGTCCACAATGAACATCAAGAACACCTATCAAGAACTTAAATCCTTTAACTTTTTGAGAAAGAAATTACGCTGAAAATGACATTTTTGGCATGTGGGTGAATAAACTCAACACTATGGAAGCTTACACACCTCTCAGGGATTAAACGCATTGCAGAAATACGCATCTAAACTCAAAAACGTCAACCAACGCCTTCATCCTTTCCTTTTTTTTCCTCTTTTCTCTTCTTTTCTCTTCTTGTCTATTCTTGTACTCTCAACTAAAACCCTAGGTGTATATTAGGATTATAAAATTGAACCTAACAGCATTATACCCTTAAAACCTTACTAAAAATGAATTAAATCTGATTGGGTAAGCAAAAAAACAAAATACCCGTTACTATTTTCGGCTAACATTCTTTAACGGGACAACCTAAATTCAAAAGGACATATCTCACTCATACAAACTCTAAACTTAGCAAACTCGGTGGCGTTGGAAAGATAATTCGAATATTTGTCCTATTATATATTGTAGAACCCCTAACTCATCCTTTCCTAGGAGTTATGGTCATTTGAAGTTGACCCAAAACACACACTTAGCTTAACTTGCAAAATTTCAGATTTGCTATTTCCAATTTAATTTTTTCGGAACTCAAGGTGCTAAATAAAGAGAACTGACCTTAGTACTTATGAAACATAGCATTCCTAGGTGAAATATCACTCAGTACAATTAACAGCTCAAGTCTTAGTTTGAAAAATTTTTTGGAGTGTTACAAATATAAAGAATGAGAAGAAAGAATAATCGACGTTACCAAAAGTCTAAGTTATGACCTACCAGTTGGTTTTCATCTCTCTAAGTGAGCTCCTCGTTTACACAATTCCATCAAGGTCAACTACTAATAACTGATTTTTTCGAATCAAACTTTGGAAGGTTTTTAAATAAAGAGTGATTCTCATGTCACATGCTAACCTATGAACTCAATCTGAATAGAAAACCACCGGACCTTAACACAACCATCATGACAAATATTTTCTCACATAACCAATATATATTTTTAATTGATACCGGCTACAACAAAAATGAACTTTAAACAACCACCACACACACATAATTCACAAACCATCTCAAATCTTACCAAGATTTCCTTTCTCATAACACAATCATTCCACGAACTTAAGTTATAAAAATCTATTCTTTAGACATCAGGTACACATAAAGATATGATCAAACTTATCTAACCCAAAGAACAAATCATTAATTAAACACTCAACAAGAGATACACTTTAAAATACAGAACCTTTAGCAACACTCTCATAGCTCTTGTATAAGTTCTCATAAGCAATGTTATGCGTGAAGACCTATTGGTATACTTCAACTATCTCAAACAACATAAAAAAAATTTATAAGTGAAATGACCAAATCTACCTAATAATATCACCCTACAAAGATGAAAATCACAGGATTGGTACACCCGATCTACCACTAGGGATTCATCCATAGATATGAGAACACGTGTGGGTATAGCTAAGGAATCTCACTCCAAACCATATCCATAACGAAGTAGATGACCACGTAAGAATATACAAAACCAAAGTAGAATTACACTAGCTACTTCTGCCATAGTTCTCGTATCAAACATTTTCATTCATATGACTCTATCTCTTTAAATTTGTAGCTACTCACAATCACCAATCTAGTCCCCATAACAATCGTAGATATAATCAATTCATCAAACTCCACATATTTCTCACAATACTCCACTAATAAGAACATTATAATACAAACAGATACATCATAACCCCTAAGGACATTTACCTTACTCTCAAACTGTCACTAGCATGAAAGTCTTCTTAGCAAACACATTGGAGCCTATAAAAATTATAAAATATGGCTCTCTCTCTTTCTATTAAAGAACTTCACGACAAATATGAGTCACACCCAATACTGATACACCTATGTGAGATCTAAAATTACTTTCTCATCAAGGTACAACAATTGAATTATATCCAACGTCACTGTACACAATCTTCCACATACCATATTTAAACTACCATTTCAAACCATCACATACCTCATGCCAAAACTTAGAGAAATCCTTATTCACTCCAATATATTTGCATACTATATGCTCATAACCTCTACTCACTATCAAATTCCTATGTAACACATGATAACAGTCTATATCATCCTATGAACAAGGTACTTTCAATCCCATCAGGATCCTAATTAATCATGTAAAATTGTGGATCCAGACCGTTGATCATCAATAAACTACCTATCATAATTTGAACAATCTAGCTTGACATAACCACATAGAATCTTCCACTCACTATTACTTCTCACCCAAACAAAAACTCAATCTTTAAAAAAAACCGATGATTAATTCCTTGTAAGTTTGTACCAAACTACTTTACATCTCACAATCATATCTAAACTCATAAGCCAAAGTCAATAAATTCTTCAACTACAGATCACATGCGTATACGAGAGCACTTATTCTATATTTTTCTTAAACTAGGTAATTTATCCACGCTTCGCGCGTTTATAAATATTAATTGCATTGACCTTGCAAATATTCTTTTTCTAATTATCCATACATTAAAACTAATGTAAAACTAGGTTCTTAAAAAATATTACGAATATTTCAACATGAATTTAATTATTTGTCATTATCACATAACTCAAGAACCTCTAATGAATGAATTATTCACGAAATAATAAATCGTTGGTTCTTTAATCAATATTAAAAGAAATATAAAGAAGTAAATATGAATGTATATACAAAGGCATTTCATAATATAAAAAAACATTTAAGTTGCATGGAATATACATTTTTTATATACGTCTTAGGAGAAAATTCAAAAGATTGTTAACATATTAAAAAAGAAATTACGCTTGAACATCAAAACAATTAAAACTTTTGAACTTGCATAATGAATTTCTTCAATTGATAAGTGAGAAATTTCATATCTATTTAAAAATAGATAATATGTAATCTTATATATAGTACTTTTAAGTTATTGAATTTAATATAAAATATCAAAACATGAATTCTTTTAAAAATAGATAATATGTTATCTTATATATAGTACTTTTAAGTTATTGAATTTAATATAAAATATCAAAACATGAATTCTTAGAACTGAGTACAATAATTATTTTCTGCACAACGAATATACGGAATATATGTGTATATGTTCAATATAAACGGAGACAATAATTTTGCAGGAGTTTAAAACATGTACTCAAAAACAACAATTAATATCGTATGAATAAATTAATGAGTGTAAAAAACATACCAAGATATGTAGAAACAGAATGGAATAGAAAGAAAAAAATCGAGTCTGCTAAATGCGCAATGTTCCTTTAAGAAAATTATTCTCCTCCAATATCAGAGATTTAAAGCATATCCTCTCAGGATCGAACGATGTTATTCACCAACCTATTGTTACAAAAGTTGTGGTGTTAGTAAGTTACTCAACAGGAATATTTAATTTTGTGAAAGTAGAAGAAGAAGATCAGAATTTTTGTTGTTTTAAAATGAGAGAAAATTTCACTATTTATAGACAACAAAGGGTAGTGTGAACAAAGCTTTTTTGTGCCTTATCAGAAAGATTATAACTATTTGAAAAAGTTACAACCCTTAGGAAACTTCACAACCTTTCATAAAAGTCGCAACTTTTTATAAAGTCGAAACTCTTCATTAAAGTCACAACTTTTCATAAAACTCACAACTTTTGATAAAATTCGCAACTCTTAATTAAAGTCACAACTCTTCATAAAAGTCACAGCTTTTGATAAAACTCACAACTCATCATTAAAGTCGTAATTTTTCATAAAAGTCCCATCTTTTCATTAAAAAGGAAGGCTAGTTTTGGAAATAAATAAATTTAAAAGGGAATTCTTGATTGTGGTGGCGCCATGTAGGCTGGGTCTCTTTTATATAAATATATGATATGATATGATATGATATGATTCGCCCCATGTCATACAATTCTAAATATCTTACACTCTTCAATACACCAAACTTTTATTCCCTTTGCTGACTGGCTTACCAATCTTATTCTTTAACAAACAATCCTTTGACAGTTTTTTTCCTTATCCTCTAAATTAAAACTTTTAATGAAACACTTCCTTAGGTCCTTTGAAATCAAAATAACACAGTTATTGACTTAAATCATGTACAAATCCTTCGAAATACTCCATATACAATGCGATCGATCATTTTTTACCTTACAAATTCATACCTTGAAAAACTCACTACCCAAACCTAAACTCACAATAAAAAAATTAAATTTTGAATCCAACTGTGTAACCCAATCCCTTTATCTATCAACATTAGTTCATACCTTGAAGATTTTTATGAACTCACCTATCTTACCTATAATTGATCGCCTCTCCATCAGCCTTATCATATATTTTGCTAAACATTCAACCATACTCATTACCAAACTCAAAACCACACACAAAAAAACTTATCACAACACTCGAGCTGTACAATATATCTCAATTTTTATCCAATAGTTTTTAACTAATATGATGAACATATGACACTGTTATCAAAATAGACCAAAATAGATGAAACCACGTTTCTTGGAACCTTATTCTTTACCCCTTTGAAGATACATTGTTTTCCCTTGCAATCAAAGTAAATATCGTTGTTTTCTCCTCTTTCTGAAAGTTAAACAACATTCCATTAATTCTTTCCATTTAATACTCTAATTCATTTCATATCTATTCGAGTGTTGTATCAGCACCCCCTATAAGTTTTTATGCAGCAACGTTACTCACCAAATAGTATCAAACCACAACCTTAGATACTTGCAAGTCCTTATTACTATAGAAAATTTGTTTAACCAACAATTCTTATCATATAGTTGCATCTCAATCACAATTCATTCTAAAATTACTACAAGCATGCTTAGTTATCCCTTACCATCACAACGAATTCAACCTCTCCATGAATATGATATCCCTAACCCAGCTACCACACCCATCCCAGGGACTCACTCAATTTATACGAACTTTTTTACTAAAATTCTCAATTACCTTTACAGAAGAATATTCATTGGAAATTTTCTTTACCCATAAACTTTTTATTCCTGTATTAGTCCACGTCTATGGAGCTTACCATCACTCATTTAAAATCCTCAGGATACCCAAAACAACCCAAACACAGTAATACAGTACTAAAGATCCACCACTAAAAACTTCCTTATAAATAATGATTAACTCAAGCATCCGTAGTAACAACTAGTTGGTTTCGCAAATATGAATTCTACATCGAATCATATCATATCATATATTTATATAAAATATAACCTTAGGCGCGCCTATGTGCCACCACCAGAAACCAGCATTCCCTTTTAAATTTATTTATTTCCAAACATAGTCTTCCCTTTTCATGAAAAGTTGTGACTTTTATAATGATTTGTGACTTTAATGGAAATTTGTGATTTTTAAAAAAGTTGTGACTTTTATGAAAAGTTGTGACATTTATGAAAATTTGTGACTTTTATGAATAGTTGCGACTTTTATGAAAAATTATGATTTTATGGAAGGTTGTGACCTTTTTGAAGGGTCGTAACTTTTTCAAACAGTTGAGACCTCTCTTATAAGGCACACTAAATATTTGTTAACTCTACCCTATATGGTCTACAAATAGAGGAATTTCTTGCCACTATAATTTGTAGTTTTTTTTTTCCCATTATAGGGTAGTCAAATTCAAATACATGAATTGAGTTTTTATGAAGTTTGTTTCATTCTTTAAAGTTTTCATTGAGCGTAATCTTTACTATAAGTCATATTGTTTCATCTAACTATGGTAAATGTTTTTTGTATTTTGGTGACCTTTTTTTAAATCTGTTAAATGTCAGCATTGATCATTGAAAATTGATCTTATAGTTTGTCCCTTTCTACAGGCCTCTTCATATAAACAAAGCAAATTGCAATGCGACATTACAACTCTTAGACATCATGATGCACAACTAATAACGATGTTGAAATGGTTGATGGTTGAACTCATTACATTTGGTTCTTTAGTAAACAAATCACTTATTTCTTTCATTATTATTTTATTATTTTTTTTTCAAATTCAAATACATTAATTATGCTCATTTAAAGTGTATTTCATTTCTCAAAATTTTCTTCCTCCTATTTCATGAAGCTTAATTTTTTACTTTAAATCATAGTGATTCATGTATTTATCGCAACGTCTGTTTTGCTATTTTTTTTGACTTTTTTGAATTATCTTCAAAATTCCAGTGAGGAAGATTGAAAATTTATATTCACTTTTGTCCCTTTTTACAGGGTTTCTTCATGCACTTTTGGTAAAATTGTTTGTGGGTTGTGCTATATTTTATAGCACACAATAGCAAATATCTGATAACTAATATAGAATCAATGATGAAGTTTGTTAAAAGAACCAAAATGATTGCTCTCTTCCTTGCCACAGTTAGTATATTATTTTGATTGTTTTTTCTTAGTACAAACATTTTTTATGTCATTGCACTATTTCTTTAATATTTGTATAGAGGCAATTTGTCCACGTCTTTTATTGCACGTTAACTAATTTGTAGTACTTCTTCTTCTCTTCTATTTTCAGCATAATAAGAGATCACATTTTCGTGAAACAAACAAATACCCAAAATACACTATGAAAAAAATATTTTCTATGGGCAATAAATATGCACATTCACAAAGAGTGCTGCAACCTTTAACGACATTGATTAACTGTCGTTGAATTCAATGTTGTTATAGACTTTAGGGACATTTATACAAAGTACCAATTGCCTCTGAAAAAACTTGTCTAATGATAATTAAGATATTAATTATTATGAAAGATCATTTTTATTGTAGCGATAACTCATTCTTTTGATAAATTTTTTATTTTTGATAAAGAAGTAATAACTCTTTAAGGCTTCTTTCAATTAAATTTGTGAACTGTAAACTTGGATACTACCCGAAAGACTATCGTTTTGAAAAATATATTAAGAATATGCCTTTTTCTTCTTGATTGTTAGGAAAGTATCGTCGTCTTTATTATTATTTTTGGATATTTCTGTGCTCAAGTGCTCATAAAGTTGTGTTGTGAGATTTTAATATGTTATGTGTCAAAAAGTTTATTTAGTATATCCCGTTGTGAACATTCAGATGCCACCTACTACTTGGTTGATAATTGCCTTATTTTTTTGTGACTACATATTATAACTATAACAATAACTATGTTTTAATCCAGATAAGTTGGGGCCGGTGATATTAAACCTTAAAATAAGTAATGACTATTTTGAAGCAATGACAAAAAAACATATATGATAATAACAATTTTATGGCCATTTTTAGCATATACTTGATATGGCATACATTAATACAAAAGAGATTGATCGAGGTTCATAAAAAATAAGTCCAAGATCCTCCATTTTAATTTAGCTAATTCTGATCTTGTATGGACGTGATGTTTTGCTTTACTTGGGAGTGTTGTTGTTCAACGTTTTCTGGTTTGTTTTTTAACTTCTAATGTTGTTCTTTGTGACTTCTTAGAATTTAAAATTTTTCATTACATCTTACAAACTATCTCCAGGGAGATTTTCTTATACTCAAAATCTATCTATGACTCGTAATTTTTGTATAATAATATTTTTTTTAAAAAATATGGCACTTAAAGATTTTGGATAAACGATTTGCCTTAAGATAAATAGTTTTTGCCAATTATGTATCAAAAAATATAAATATTACCAAATGATCATATGTAAGCCTAATAAAATAGTTCAATCCCGTGCAAAGCACACATAATTTACCTAGTCTTTTTATATGAGCATGTGATACAATTGATAACTCATTAAGTAGTTAGAAATCACACTTGACACCAATCTATCCTTTTTCATATATACCACTAGTATCACACCCAAAAAAATTATTAGATCACCACCAGAACATATCACCCACCAAGAAGATTATATCAAAATAGGTCACACATTTCAACCCATCGAATAGTTGTAAAGTATCACAAAATCAGTTTTGTATCTAGCCTATGCGCTACGTTATCTTTCGTAAGATTAGGACAATATCAAAAGTTACACACTCCATAACTCTAACCAAGTAAGCATCAATACTATTGTGGTAGTCGTAGCATATCCTTCTTTGATATATACAAATAATCTATACAATCATACTAGAAATTCTAACGTCAATTGGTGCATAATTATTCTTATAATTTTCTAAGCAACCTGGTAGTCGTAGCATATCCTTCTTTGATATATACAAATAATCTATACAATCATACTAGAAATTCTAACGTCAATTGGTGCATAATTATTCTTATAATTTTCTAAGCAACCTGTTCATATTATTATAACTTTACTAAATCTAATCTCACATTCTTTCCATAAGTATATTTCTCTACCTAAATGCCAGAGCTAACATTTAAACCATACACGACATCAACTACTTGTATGAGGAACAACACACGAGTCATCACTATAAGTTAGAGTGAATGGAGTGAAGCGATAAGAATCAAAATGGGACCAAGTACACACGATAGAGATCCAAAAAGTGAAGATTTTTTCTAAAAGTCACTATAGCCTCTCGAAGATCTCTGTACCGATACTAAAGACTCTACTTAGACTCGGCGTGTACAAACGTGAGACCTATGAATATGGGGCTCTAATACCATCTTGTAAAGACTCAAAAATTGTTGTGATGACACTCGTCTTATACCACTAAGACAAGTCAGGCTAAAACCCAACCAATATGATAAATGAGGAAAATAAAGTCAACTTAATTAAACCCCCCAAAATATGGTTGTCACCTGTACAAGTCTCTGATGTGTTATAACAAAATTAAATTAAAAAATACAAGTGTCCAATGACGTTATTTCTAGTATAGAACAAAATCATAAATAAGGAGAAAGAAGGTCTGTTAAGATGACAAACAACTACCTTACAAATCCAAAAAGTCTCAGAAAAGAAGAGAATAGCAAGTACCATAAAATATAGGCTCGTAATCTAAAACAATTGTTGAAGCAAGGGGTGACTACCAAACCACACGGTACTCAACAAACAAACCTCTAAGCACAAGATAACGGAACAAAATACGATTACTCCTCACACCCATTCGGATATCCACAACTACAACCTGCATAAAACAAACCCAACCTAACAGCTCAAAGCTTACATAGCAGATAGCTCAACACCTACACTTAAACAAATTATATATCCTCAACAACAACACTATAAGAAATTACGTATCTTCAACATCAATACTTTAACAAATTATGTATCCTAAACAACAAGCTCAACATCCATCAATCACAAGTTCCACAAAAGACACTCACAAGATCCACAACACACAAGATCAAGGTTACCAATGATAAAAATGTGTGGTGCAATGAAATTCTATTTTAAGTATAGTGATGTATGTTTGACTTAATGATACACATTCGTTGTTCGGCTCATGACACGTCCCTCGATAATTGTATCCATCACGGCGTGCTATACATCCCTTGATTTATAGTATCCATCGCGGTATGCGATACATCCCTCGAAATATAGTATCCATCACGGCGCCGATACGTCACTCAAAATAGTACATCCTCTTTATTCTTATTCTTTCTCAATGCACAAAATACTTTTCACAACCATGTCTCAGAATAATGCAAATGACATGTTCACACAAATAATAAGGAGATGATAATTTTCATAACAAGGCACAACTCAAAGGAATGTAGTCGTGAAACAACATCAACAAATAAGCAATAAGACTTCAAATCATTTTCAAACATCACACACCAATAATTTATCACATTACCTTTTTATTACCCTTTATCCATCAATACAATTACTCAACATGGACAAGTCAACTCATCACCAATTCGCATTACTCCCAAATACATATTACAAGGAAATACACGAATTCAATACACTTAACAAGAGTTTAGAAATCCACTTGGCTCAAATCATCGAACAATCACTCTGGAACTTGAGGCTTCCAATTTCATTAGGCTTCCAAATCAATGCAATCTATTCAAATAATTAATCACAATTACTTTCCGACACTAACAAAACCGATACTACGATAGGTCTAGCCTACACCAAATAACTCACCCCAAATTTATAATCAAGTTCCCAAGTTTCAAGATTAGGGTTAATTATTATTTTCTCAAAATAAGACAATTCCAATAGTTTTCATACAATAGAATACACAAATATTTAATCACTTATCTCAATATAGAAAAACTTAGACTATAAAATTTGATTCAAGTTAATCACATATGTCAGTGGTTTGACCCTAAAGGAATACGCAACAAATTACTTATCGCCGATTCTCCCTACCATCTCTCATGTTCCAATCATTGATCATTCATATGCCATGATTAATTTTAAAAGTTTTTCTTTCTGCTTTATGGAAAATTACAACAAATTCCCATGTGACTTTTCATTGTTTTTCTCTTTTTTTACACAGGTAATATGAGTACTCAATTGTACAAACTGCTAACTTCTGCAATAATAATAACAATTATGGTAGAGAGTTATAATCTAAAAAATATCAATTATCATACCTACATTGTCACTCATGCTATTCAATGCCGCATAAAGGTTTTTTCTTTCTCTATTTCGTGACATTTGTGAGACCCCGTGGTCCTTTCACATAATAGGCATAGTATTGCATGAGTGTATGAGGTTTATAAAACTTGGTGTATCACTTAAGGAGCATTATTTTGCAAAGGGGTTATAAAAATGAAAGAATTAGACTAACGTTATGGTTCAAGGATGTCCTTGAACAAGTTTGAGTTAAACAAATGTCTATTCTAAGACCCCGTCCATTCGGAACGTTTAAGTTAACCGATACCTTTGAGGTTAACATAAATTTTTTTTTAATATGCTAATAAAGATGTTTTATAAGGTGATTTAGTCGCCCATTGATCGTAGGTTTAGTTTTGAAGTCAAGCAAGTTCGGAAATAAAAGTGTACAAAGGTAAGAGTAAGTTTCTTTGATAAAACTTCTGAAATTGTGCTTAAATGTCTCTGATCTTTTCTCCCAATATAAAAGTTTTAAAACGACCCCAGTATATGGTATTGAAGGTCTACCACTCTACTGTCCAAAGAACTAAATAATTTGGCCTTACAATTTCGGAATTGAGATATATATAGATTTTAGTGAGACTGCACAAGCAGGCACGTCAAGGTTGGTCCCTCGCCCCTAAGTCGGTTTAGCTTTGTAAGATCAGATCTCTCTTTATTTTATATCTTTTTTTCCGACCAAAATAAGAAGAAAACAGTCCTAAATATTCTCTAAAGTTTCCTATATCATCCAAGAAAGAATCTATAAGATTTCAATATTGTTTCACACTCGGAACGTTCATAGAGATTATGTTACTTCATTCCTCCTCGTTTGTTGTGATTTGAAGGATTCTGCATGGTGAAGGAGACTCGTTTTTGTGTGGTGCTGCTTATGTTTTGAGGTAATAATTCTCACCCTTCATTTTATTGAGTGATTCGAAGTTATAGCTATGCTATATAAGCAAGAACAAGAATAGACGGCTGGAAAAATCGTATTTGGATAATTACGTGATCTTGCACTGTTTTGAAGTATTTTTCTGGTATTGTTGTTGCTGGAGTTTTTGGAAATGGTTTGTATGTGTGTGTTTATTGTTGTGATGAGTCTGGAAGAGAAGAAGAAGTATAGATGGGTAACTAATTGTAAGATTAATAAGTGTAACGTTTGTTCTAGTATTGCATTGCAAATTTCAAATTGTTTCTTCTTGGTTCAACGTCTTGTGTTTAAGGAGATTGTTTATTATTGAAAATACGTGTTAAATTAATGTAAGATCCATCATCTTTACTTTAAGGTTTTGACCTTTTAACCTCCCGTTGGTCATGAAGAGAAAGATACCACTTCAAATGTAATTATTAGACGAACGTATATGAGGATGATTGGAAGCGCTGAGCTCGTGTTATTATGGTTATATTGAACAATTATAGGAATGCATTACATATTTCATTTTTATTAATAAAATGGTTTGAAAACTCTTGGTTAGGATTTGGTTGAGGTTATTTTGGGGTTTGAAAAGAGGGGTGTGGCGATACACCGAGTTTTTATTGTTGTGCAGGCATACTCTATTTGGTTGTTGTTGCCTATTGCGTAGGCCTCCATTTGTTAATGGCTTCTGCAAAAATGTATGTTATGTTATTAATTTGTGATTGTAATTTGTAGAAGCGAAGGTAATGAAGCATACATTTAAAAAAAAATTGGCGAACTAATCACTATACTAGTGAGCTCTAAATTTCTACTTTGACTCTTATGTATTAATATTTTGCCTGTAATGGTTGTGTGACATGATTTTATGTAGACTACATGCTGTAAGGAAGGGCTACAATCAATATTAATACAACAAGGCCAAGAATCGAGGTATATTAAGGCAAAGCATTGCTTCCTTTCAGCAGGAATTTTTGTATCCTAAATCGTCAAATATTGTTTTACTATTCTATTAATAGAAAGACCTTTTGGAAAGGCATTGATATTGCAGCTGGTGGATTTTTTCTACTCCACTATGTTTCTATTCCACTCGTTCGGTTCTATAGGGTATTTGGCGTCTTTATGTCATTTTTTGAATTCTCTTGACTATAGGTCCATGTATACATGTTCTTATTCTTCTTTAGGTGTAGTAACTTAAAAATATTAGGGATGAACAATATGAATTTGAAATCAGTATTCCTTCCTCGCTAATTTATATTTTTGAAAAACTTTAAAAGAATATATCGATCTCCATAACTATTAAATGCAAAGTGTATGTTTAAACTACTAAAGTACAGATTTTTCTGAAATACTTTCTTTTACAAACTTCTTAGGGACCTATATAGATACTAAGTGAAGAGCTTTAAGCTCTTTATGAGCATCCTTAGGTTTAAATTACCTTTCTTTATTTGATTTAAGTATTCTAGTTTAATCTACAAGTGTATGGTTATACGAGATATTTACATCTGAATACGAAAGTGATTACGAGATTATAAGGACAAGAGTACCAACTAGCCAAGATTGGCAACATGATTCGGGTAACACAAGTGCATTACAAATCCATTATATTACATGTTATGCATTCTACTTCCGAGCTATAATCAAGAGGTATGGGGCCTATTTTCTATATTTATACGTATGAGACACAAATGATCACAAGTTGGAGAATATGATGCCGAATCGCTACCGGAAGTTACCACCATTGCTAGAATTTGGTTATGTTTGTCTTGCATTTGCATCTATATATATATATGTATTCAGGACATATGATTAAACGAGCATGTCATGCATATTTAATTACTAAGAGGTCAGATGAATAGTAGGGGGCCAAATGTCAGCCAAGGAGGCTACTAGGTTTCAGTTTCAGATGGTATCTCTATTACCTTTTTACTGTGAATATTTGTCACTCTACTTTCCACTTTACATACCACTACATTTTTATTCGTACTGACGTCCCTTTTCCCGGGGACGCTACATTTTGTTTCGTGCGAGCAGGTACGTGCATGGACTATAATCGACCCACTTGTTATGATTCAAGTTCTGCTTCAGTTGATAAGCTCTACCTTATCCTTGGGCTATAAGAAGGTGTTTACTTTTGTTGTAAAGTTTGGTATAGTCGGGGCCTTGTCCCGACAATGCTTATGTCACTCATACATGCTATTGTGGACATAGTATTCTGGGTTCTTTCTGCATTCCAGATTTTAGCCATATAGGCTTGGCATGTATAGATATGTTTGTACGTGTGTGTCCTCAGTTGCGGCTTCGTTGGGAAGCTAGTTGTTTATTATTTTTGTCTTGTCAACCTTTGTCTATATGAGTTGTTACTCAGGTTATGACCTTAATGTTTCAAGATCTATATTTTAGATGTTATGTTGCCCGATTTTCTAGGCCCTCAGTAGAGTCAATTGTTATGTTTAAGTGGCTAACTCGATTGCATATAGTGTGGAGTGTCTGTCACGCGTCCTCTAGTTTGGGGCGTGACAACATTCAACAATATAGGGCTTTTCTCTTATTTCTTTTATCATTTTATTATTTATACATTTATTTATTTATTTATTTTCCTTTTCTATTATTATTAGCAACAAAAGAATCCTTCATTGTATCTCAAAATCATGTCACTCATTCTTATAAGCCATAAATTATTTCTAAGAACTATTAAAAATTTTAATATAAAATTAATTGTTAAAATTCATAAAACAATTAAGAGGATTGTTACAACATGTCTAGACGTTAAAAATATCTTGCTAGAATACTAAAAAAACACAATAAGTAAATAATAAAGGGAGGTTTGGGTAGCGTGTGTGTGTGTATATATATATATATATATAAAGTTTAAAATAAGTAAGTACAAAAGTGTAAAATTGTTACGAAATTTGCAATGCCTTAAATCAAGTAGACTATTAAAACAACTATAAGACAAAAAATTCTCTTCATAGCAAATGATAAATGGAATTGTATTGACTATACAACTATTTCTATACAATCTACATTTTAATTATTTTATTTGAAGTAATGGACTTTTTTTAAATTTTACAAATACGAATATAACATTTTAACAATCCAATCAATATTTCAAAATTATAGTGTATAAGAAACTATTAGTACTGCACTAAGAAGGTGTTGTAAAATGTTATTACGAAGTATTAAAAAATATCACTTCCTATTTATAACAAATAAATGGGATTAGACACAAGTATCCCCTAGACTATGACAAAACTTTCAGCTACATATCTTAACTAAACTAAGGTTCTTTATCCCCTCAAACTAATTTATTTTATAATTTAAACACCTTTTGGCTATCGTAAAACAATATGTGACTCCATGGATTTGAGGCGCGTGGGATATGTTTGCATGACACGTTGGAAAAAAAATGTGTACAAAATTAAAAAAATAGTTTAGTGGTGTAATAGGACCTCAGTGTAGTAAATATGTGACTCTGAAACTCTAGTTATAGTCTAAGGGGGTACTTGTGCCTTATCCCAAAAAAAAAGTTATAAAATTTAACTAATTTTTTTTTGAGTTATCTTGCAAATGTTATTTTCTTCAGTGATGAATGAAGATTTTTTAGCATTCCGAGATTCTTTTACATAACAATAAAATTCTGCAATTTGAGGTTCTTGTTGGAAATTGTATAATTCTACAATACATGATCGCATAAGAATAAGTAAGGAGATTCAATGTATACCCCGTGAGTTTTTTTTCTATGCAATGGTTAGGGTTCGGCATATTCTTGATGTCTTTATAAAAGATTACTTAATGAGTAGAACTTTATATAAATTGATTATCAAATTTAATTGAAAAATGAAGGGAAAAAAAGAGTTTGACAATGTTGACAAGACCATAAGTTGTTGAGAAATGAAGGAAAACAAAGAGGTTGGTAACATTTAATTTGTGACATTTGTATTCTAAGGATGATAACACGGTTAGAAATCACCTATGTGAGTGTGAAGTGTAAGCCGCTTCAAAGAGGATGATTGTCAAAAGCTCATCTCTCTATACACTCATGAAACCAGGAGGTGTTCATGGCTGAAACGAACACAACCGTAAGAACCATAAACGGTAAAGAGTTAATTGTGTGACATATGGTTGTCTAGGTATACACCAAAGCTCGACGGTTCAAAGATATCGCATCTACCGATTGACTGAGTATATCCGACATATGTTCACTACGGAAAGTCTAAGGGGAAACCTACTTATCCAGATGCAATTAATTCTTGCTTGTAAAGTACACATAATTGTCCGTTTCTTTGTCTTAGAGTCATTCCCCATTCATGCGGGGGATTGTTGGTTTTTAAAAGGTTTGAATGGAAAATGAAGAGTTGCGACTTTTATAAAGAGTTGTAACTTTTAAGAAAGGTTGCGACTTTTATGAAAAGTTGCGACTTTTATGAAAAGTTGCGACTTTTATGAAAAGTTGCGACTTTTATGGATAGCTATGACTTTTATGAAAGGTGACGACCTTTCCGAAAGATTGTGACTTTTCAAAGGTTTGTGACCTTTCCGGTAAGGCACAATAAGAACCTTTTCACACTACCCTTTGTTTTCTATAAATTGAGGGATTTCCTTTTATTTTAACATACAATTTATGGATTTCTTCTTCTACTACTAAATCTAGTATTCTAAGTGTACTTTACTGCCGTTGAGTGGCTCGCTGACACCAGAGTTTTTGGTATCTATACTCTGGTTATTGAGATCATTTTACCCTGCGAGGTCATATTCCAAATCAAACCTCGGATACTAGAAGGGAATAATTTCCTTAAGGGGACACTGTGAGTTCAGTGGACTTGATCTTTTTCCTATTAAAGTTTTTCCAGATTCTGGTACATGTTTTACAAATTTTAGATTTGTGAATTAATTTCAGTTCTTCTATTCTTTTGTTTTTCACTAGTTCATTAAACTTGGTAACTTCGTGGTTCTGCAAAGTTTGTTGGAATCAGTAAGATTCTTTTGACACATATTAACAACAATTCTTTTTAAGAAAAATATTTCGTATATTTTTTCTAATCTGTTTCTGATTCTAGTTTCGCTACTAGTTTTAATTTTCTAGTTTTGAAAATGTTCTTAAACTTTGTTGTCTCACAAAGATGTTCAAAGTTTTGCTCTAAGTATGTTTGGAATACAAGATGAACGACAGAAACTCCCTTCGCAAAATAGTCAAAAGATAAAAATTTATGATTATATTGAAAATCTTCATCCATGTTTGAGAAAAGTTTCGTGAAAATTTATACAATGAAGTACTTTTCTCGAATGCTAATAATGAACTAAGTATGTAGTGATTTCAATCTTCGGACACTGCTTGAAAGTTGATTTATGATATAGAGGGGAGGAAATGCACTAAATGATTTCTGGACAGGTATTTGATCTTCACGTCCTCTCTACTAATGTAGTCTGCATATAATGTAGCTAATTAAAACTCTTCATTCTATTCTTACTATAAGGAATAGTATTAATGTTGTCCTCTGGAATCTTCTAAATACCACAACCCTTTTGTTGGGTCATGTCATCATCCATTTAATGGAGCTATCTATTATGTGGTACTTAGAAGATTTTATTTATTTTTGTTAATGCACAAGTGATTGAGGTGCCGAAAAAACAAGAAAAAGGGGGGAAATGGATGCAAAATCATAACAACGAAGAGAACCATGCATGATCCAAATTATTCCAATACTACTTTTCCAATAAATTAATACCTTAAAAAAAGAGAAAATCTTCCAAAAAGCTAGTCTTTATAATGAACTTACTGAAAAAGAAAAACACGAAGATCGTCCCTTATAGCGTATTTACATACATATGATTTTTTACATCATACAGCATCACTAAACATGATAGAACTATGTATTACATACACAGGAAACATTTATCAATAGCCAAAGAACTTAAGTCGATGTTATCCCAATTATCACACAAGACACTAGCAAACTCTTGATTGTCAAAGGTGAAAGGGCCCAAATATTCCTTGTTTTTTACTTCATCTACATAAGCAGTAGAGCAAACCCAGCGAGTAAGTTTTATCTCTTCTTCGTGGGCTCCCTTTTTCTTGGTAAACATAACTATAGTCTGTTCAACAAATGAAACTTTTTCTACTTCTTTCGGTAGCAACCTGCTACTCCAACTGATGATTTGCGTGAAATGAGATAGATACTCAATAGTGTTTCTTGAAAGTTTCCCTGTGAGGTGGTTTTTCTATCTTTTGATGTCTCTCATTTGCATTTCATGTTTTTGGATAGAGGCAGTAAGGGGGCTGATCATCTTAGACATGGTGCAAACTTTTGCATATGTCCTCTCTTAGTTCTATAAAGAATTTTCAATCTTCATTCACCACTATTGTGAGTTACATATCTTCCGTCAAGGAGGTATGTACAAATTTTCACTTTATTTCAAAAGTTATTTTTGTATCCTTATTAACCTTGATTTTAATTACCTCAGTTCTACTACCCAGTCCCCTTTTTATGCTAATCTTGGGTTTTTTGTATGCATTGACTCATATATGGTAACCTTTGAAACTGTATCATTGATATTTGTTCTGAGCATCGTTTACATAATTTGTTTTATCAGATTGCAACAGAGGAGCCTCTCAACTTTTCATCATGTGCTAGGCATAATTTCGTCTTGATAACTTGCTCATATTTAATTGTTTTAACTGATTTTAGATCATTTTTCGTAAGATGTGGCGGCAGTTGAGTATAGTGTCAAACTGAAAAACAAATTCTAGAAGATGCAAAACCAAGAAACCATAATTACAAAAATCAATATAGAATCCATGAGCTGAACTCAGGTGGATACGTTTTAATACATGACCATAGAAATAAAAGTTTGATTAAAAGAGAAAGAGAAGAAATTTTGAAACTTGTGGTATAAACTAAACTATGGACACTTTATGGATATAAGGTAAAACAACAAATTTGAAGTTAAATATTTACTAAATATGGAAAGATATCCTTTTTTTGGGAATGGCTAAAAAGGAAAGAGTCTCACATAAAGTGGGTCACACGTAATATCATACTAGCAATTGTTTCCTATTTAAAATCTACCATTAGAAGAATAGAAAAGCCAGAGATTTTATATCTTTGGTATCCCTTTTGTCTTGGTTTGAGTTGTCACTACCATTTATTTTTATCTTTCTATCGAGCAACAGTAATCCTCTAACCAGATTGATCAAGAGTGTGAGGGAGAGAAAATTATATAATTGTTGAAATTGAAGTGTGGTCAATAGATTTTTATGCCAAAAAGCGACAAACGAAATTTTTTCGCATATCCATCGCTTTTATCTATTACTTTTTGGCAACTTTAGTAATGCTTGGTCCACCACCGGAAGGGAGAATAGTGATTGGAACTAAATTGGTATATAGAAACAAGCTACATGAGAATGGAACAGTCATAAGAAACAAGGCAAGGTTGGTGGTTCAGGGGTACAATTAGGACGAGGGAATCGACTATGATGAGACTTTTTCTCCTGTAGAAAGACTTGAAGCTTTTCGATTACTCATTGCATTTTCTGATTTTAAAGATTTCACTCTCTATTAAATGGATGTTAAGAGTGCATTCTTGAATGAATATTTGAGAGAAGAAGAATGCGTAAAACAGCCACTTGGTTTTCAAAATCCTGAGTTCCCTGATCATGACTATAAATTGGACAAAGCTTTGTACGGGCTAAAGCAAGCTCCAAGAGCATGGCATGAAAGGTTATCAAAGTTTCTGCTAGACCATGGTCATATAAGAGGTAAATCGAGAATACTCTTTTTTAATAAATAAATAAATAGAAAAGACTTGTTGATTGTGCAAGAATATGATGATGACATAATATTTGGATCTACAAATAGTATGATGACTCAAGAGTTTGTTAAACTTATGAGTGGAGAGTTTGAAATGAGCAGGATGAGTGAATTTAATTTCTTTCTTGCATTAAAAATAAAGCAAACACCCACAGGTACATTGATTCATCAACAAAAGTATGTGAATAAATTGATCAAAAATTTCAACATGAATGAAATAAGGGAAGTTGATACTCCTATTGCTACTACTACTAAGCTGGACATGGATGAAACAGGTGCATATGTTGAGCAAAAGGTGTACAGGGGAATGATTCTCTCTAGACCTTACTGCAAGTAGACCTTGATATTGTGTTTAGTGTAGGTTTTTGTGCCAGGTTTCAAGCAAATTCGAATGAATTTCATCTTAAATTTGATTAAAGAATTTTCAGGTATCTCAAAGGAACCGCTTATCTAGGACTTTGGAACTGCAAAGTAAGAAACTTTAATCTCGTTGGTTATGCAGATGCTGATTATGCTTGATACCTGGTCAATACGAAATGTACCACATGTGTGCTCACTTCCTTGGAACATGTTTGATATACTGGTCCACCAAGAAACAAATTTTTTAGCCTTGTCTACTCCTAAGGCTGAATACGTTGCGGGTGGATCATGTGGTGCACAAATGCTATGGATAAAACAACAACTGTTGGATTTTGGTTTAAATGTTGGTAGGATTCCTATCTTATGTGAAAAATACTAGTTCTGTTAATATAGAAAAGAATCTTGTGCAACTTTAATCTCGTTGGGTATGGAGATGATGTCAAGAAGGAATGTACCAGAGGTATGACTCACTTCCTTGGAACATGTTTGATATCCTAGTCCACAAAGAAACAAAATTTTGTAGCCTTGTCTATTGCTGCGGCTGAATATGTTGCAGAATGATCATGTGGTGCACAATTGTTATGGATCAAACAACAACTGTTTGATTTTGGTTTAAATTTTATTATGATTCATATCTTATGTTACAATACTAGTGCTATTAATAAAGCAACGTATCTCGTGCAACATAAACGACGAAAACACATGAGACTGTGAGATAATGTAGAGAAAGGTCGCATATAAATAATGTGCTACTCCATTGAGGAAAAAATTGTTCATATTTATATCAAGGCATTACATAGAGATCACTTTTAAAAAAGTGACTAGACTTGGGGATGATTAAGATTGTATAGTTTCCCTCCCTCAATAATTGGTTAGTAAACTATCACTATACAAAATAATAAGTGTTTAGGCTTAGAAGTGATAATTTCTATAGTCTATTAAAGACATTCACTTGTATATCAATTTTGTCCTAATCAGCTCTCATTAATTCTCATGGACCTTTGTTGCTATGAGTAGTGAAATATGTTACCAATCTATGTTTGTAAAATAGAATCACCGATTCCAACAAAACCTTTAAGAAACAAGATGTTACCAAAGTTTAATGAACCAATAAGAAAGATGAAGGAAATTGATTCACAAAAACAAAAATATGTGAGAGTACAATATTCTAGAAAATTAGAACTATAAAAGATCAAGCCCACTGAATATACACTGTCCCCCTAAGAAAATTATTCCCCTCTAGTATCCGAGTTCTAATTTGAAATGTGTCCTCCTAGTATAGAATGATCTCAATCACCAGCGTATTGATACCCAAAACTCTGGTGTCAACGAACCACTCAACATCACTAAAGTAACAAAGAAATTTTTGTGCATAAGAAGAATAAGTTAGAAAAAGTCGTAAGGAAAAAAACTAAATAATCAATGTATTTATAGGCAAGATGAAGAGGTTCTGAAAGATTGCAACCCTTTTAGAATCCACACGACCATTCATGAAAGTTGCAATCTTTCAAACGGTCATGGTTGTTCCTGAAAGTTTCAACTTTTCAGAAGAATCACTTCCAATGGTGGGAAATTAAAATAAAATGGGAAAAAATTAAAATAAAATGGGTCGCATGCGGATCCGAGTCGGGTCGGTCAATTAACTAATTAATTGTAATGTTTTGTCCATTGAATTTAATTTTAACTTAATTTAATAAATGATTAAAAGAAACTTTGTCCTAAACATAATCTCTCAATCGATCATTTTCCAAAGTCGAAGCTGACCCGAGCGAGCGACGACGACGGCGCCAGAGGGGCCCCTCTTTCCAACAATTTTAAAAATTAATAGGAGTTTTTCTATATTTAAAATCTCCTAGTTTTCTTTCCACCACAGATGAGAAACAAATTCTATTTTACTAAAGATAAAGAGGACTTTTCAAGTTTCCAACTCTTCAAGTTCCTCTCTTTTCATGTTTCCTCCATTTCCCATTGACTCTTGCTACATACCCAACAATCCCCAACATGAATGGGAATGGTTATAACATAGGAATGTGTGAACAAGTGTGTACTTTGCAAGCAAGGATCAATTGCATCTACATAAGTAGGTTTCCCCATTGACTTTCCATAGTGAACATATGTCGTATATACTCGGTCAATTGGTAGACGTGATATCTTTGAACCGTCGAACTTTGGTGTATACCAAGACAAAAATGTGTCACACAATTAAACCTTTACAGTTTATGGTTCTTAAGGTTGTGTAAGTTTAAGCCATGAAAACCTCATGGTTTCATGAGTGTACGGAGAATAGACCTTTCACATAAAATTCTCTTTGAGGCGGCTTACATTTTATACTCACATAGATAATTTCTAACTATGTCATCTCATAGATACACTATTTGGTCAAATCTTTCAAACATAGAAAATCATTAAAAGCCTTAAGCTTTATTAACTCATTAACAAGCCTTATAGTCTTGACCTTGTTCCTGAACATTGTCTTCATCATGAAAATGTATTGATTTGATTGACGATGTCGAATCATCAGTCACAACTTTGTTTTTCTCCTTGTTTCTAGCTCTTGGGATCTCCAGTCTGCTAGATAGAGTTACTACATGCTGACTTTTCCTAAGCCGTAACCCCATTCCCTTAGAAAATCTTTCAACTGCCTCTCTCACTAGGCCTTTCATTTGTGGATCTGACACATTAACGCATGACTTCATAGATTCAATTGTGATAATTCCACTAAAGAGAAGTTGTCTTACGCTGTTATGTCTCCTTCGTATATGACGAGACTTACCGTTAAACATGATGCTCCCTGCCCTACCTATTGTTGCTTGACTATCGCAATGCAAATAAGTCGAGTTGCGCCTGAGTCGAAAAACCACTCCTTGGGATTTCCAATTACGTCGCACTCCGAGCTCATTGCACACAATTCATCTGCATCTTTCATTTCTTCCACAATGTTTGATTGACTTTTTGCCTTTGCCTTTGTCTTTGTCTTTGTCATTTCTTGGAGCACGAAAGTCAGAAGACTTATGAACAACCTTACCACAATTGTAACGGTGGCCCTTGAATTTCTTCTTGATCTGTTCTGACTTCTGTCCGTTGGACTTCTTTCTCTTCTTGTCTTCGGCAGAAACTTCTTCAATAATATTGACTCCAATGAATGTATAACTCTTACAAGACTTCTTTTTGGCGGTTTTGTTATCTTCCTCGATCTTCAGCCAAATCACAAGATCTTCAAGCTTCATTTCCTTACGCTTGTGCTATAGATAATCCTTGAAATCGTTCCATGTAGGAGCTAACTTCTGGATCATTGCAGCCACTTGAAAAGCTTCATTTACCACGGCTGCTCCAATCTAGAGGACTAATCACGAATTCTATCTCTGATGCTCAGTGGCATGAACCGGTCCAAGAGAGCCTCTGAGAACTGACTCCAAGATATAAGCCGATCCAACTGGTCTGGACTCACGATACGTGTGCCACCACTGCCTGGATGGACCACAAAACTCATTAGCGGTAAATTTGGCTCTTTTCGACTCCAAGAGGCCTAATGAGTGTAGCTGTTTTTAGTAAGTAAGCTGGAACTCATGGGTCTCCTCCACAATTGCCCGTGAGCTGAGAATATCGGAGGTGCCAACCTCTGGAATAGCCCGAGCATCTTCTTCTCGCGCAGTGGCATCTCACAGACCTCTAAGTCCGCAAGTCCGCAGGGGCGGCCATATGAACTAGTGGCGGCTGAATCTGTGGTGCCGCCGCGGGAGGCTGACCCTGCGGTGCTAAAGCAGGATCATGAGCTGGGGCTGGTGCTTCTAGTGTTGGTTCTTCTGGGTATGTTGCTTGTCGCATCTCCCCAATATCTGCTAGTATTTGAACCAGAAGAGCATGAAGATCAGGAGCTGCAACTTGTCTGGGTGGTGGCTTGGCTGGCCCGGCCCCATTGGCTGTGGAGGTACCTGTGTTGCATGAGGCTCCTCCTCCTTATCCCTGGCCAATGTTGTGTCCGTACCCCGACCTCGGGATCGACGTCTAGCCCAAGATGGGGGTCTGTTTGCAGGCCCGGGTGCGTCACCCCTGGCCGCACCACCTTGCGTGTGAACCATCCTGCGATAAAGTGAAACAAGTGAGATTTCAAGGAACCAATAAGGCACAAGTTGCATGAAAGTGAAACAAAACAGAAAATCTTCCGAAACACATCCATTATCCTCTTGAAGATAAGTTAATGACGTCTCCGCACCGATTCGCTAGACTATACTGGACATTAGCTCTACACAAGTGAGACCGTGAACCTGGGGCTCTGATATTAACTTGTCACCACCTAATTTCTCGAGTCATGATGACACCTACTATAACCCACCAGAATAAGCCTCACAATAAATGATAAAATTCTTACCTTCAGCTGGTAATGGTAGAATGGGTTTGGTGGTCAAAACAGTCTTGACCTTTTTGAAGGTCTCTTAAAAAATTTCAGTCCATTCAAATGGTTTCTCTATTTTGGTCAAATTTTTCAAGTGAGTGGCAATAGAAGCAAAGTTCTTCACAAATCTATGTATGTCTAGAAAGCCCCACAAAACTCCTAACTTCCATCACAGAGCTAGGGCTAACCCAATTCTCGTCCGCCTCAATCTTTTTAGGATCTACCAATACCCTTCTTTTGAAACTACATGCCTCTAAAGTGAAACCGAAGTCAACCAAAATTCACACTTAGAGAATTTAGCATACTAACTTTGTTTCCCAAGAACACGTAGAACAATACGAATATTGTAGGCATGCTCTCCTCCCTTTTCGAATAGACCAAAATATCATCAATAAAGACTAAAACGAATGAATCAAGAAATGGCTTGAACACCCCATTCATTAAACTCATAATAGTTGCGGGCACATTAGTTAACCCAAATGACATAACCAAAAACACATGGTGCTCTAAATACCGTCTTGGGCACATCTTTAGGCCGAATTTTCAACTGATGGTAGGCAGACCTTAGATCAATTTTGGAGAAAACTGATGCACCTTGCAATTGTTCAAAAATATCATCTATTTGAGTCAAAGGGTATTAGTTTCGAATAGTGACCTTAGTCAATTGTCGTTAATCGATACACATTCTTATACTACCAACCTTTTTCTTAACAAACTAGAACCGAGAAACTCATGAAGAAGTGCTAGAATGAATAAATCCTTTATCAAGAAGCTCTTGGATTTGAGCCTTAAGCTCTCTTAATTTCGCCGAGTCCATGCGATACAAGAGCGGAAATACGACAAGTACCAAGCTATAAATCAATGCAAAAATCTATATCCCTATCCGGAGGCATACATTTCAAATAAGTAGGAAACACTTCTCTAAATCTTGACACTATAGGAATGGACTCAATGGATGGAGAATCAACCTCAACATCTCGGATATAAGACAAATAAGTCAAACAACCCTTCCCTACAAATTTTCTAGCCCGAATAGAGGATATGATCTTCGCTTTCTAGGCTTGTACACCCATTCCCACTCTAATATTTCCCTTCCCGGAATTTCTAGAGTTACAAACTTAGTGTTAAATTAAGCACATCATAATAAGAGGACAACCAAGTCATACCTAATATTATATGGAAGTCATATAAAAAATCACTAAATCAACCCAAGTCTGGAAACCCATCATCAAAATAGGACAATCATGATACACATGGGTGACAATGACAGACTTTCAACCGGGTAGAGACATGAATGGGAGAATCAAGTATATAAAACATTATAGCAAAATTTGAGGCAAATCGCATGGACACATAAGAATATGTAGAATTTGGATCAGATACCACATTAATCATCCTTTCACAGACAAGAATAGTACCCGTGATCACTGCGTCAGACGCCTCTGCCTTATTCTTTCCTGGAAAGGCGTAACACTAAGCCATATCCTCATGTAAAGCGACTTCCCACCCTCTCCGCTTACGATTTCATCTACTTCCACAACCTCGCCGATTACCTCTTCGCCCACCATTTGGACACCCTCGACCATTATTACATTTTCCCATGAGTACCACTTCCCTAGACGGCTACTACGCGGAATCCAACACACAATAGAAGGGACAATCTCTCCTAATATGCCCTGGTTCTCTGTAATTGTAGCAAGTACGATCAAAATATTGTCCGCCACCCAATAAAGGAGTGAATCCTATCTATCGTGGATCTAATTTTGAGGTGGAGTTCCCGAGTAATTACTTGTAGAGGCGGGCATGGCGACATGAATTGGACTGGGTGCAAGTGTTGGCCTCCCTGCCCCTTTGGAGTAAGATACTTGAATGTTACCTGAGTCTTTGGCCCTATTAGCTAATGCCTTAGCCTGAACATATGGCCTCACCCACTCCACTTTCTTAACAAAGTTTGTTGCCTCATTAAAGCTCCACCCTACAAAGGCCATATAAATAGATAATACCTCTAACACAGAATTTAGTTCCTTAATAAATAAGCGGATCCTCTCTTCCTCCGTAGTCACCAACTGGGTAACATATCTAGACAAGACTTGAGATAAGCAGCCACAAACATACAACCTTGATCCATAGCCATGAACTAATCATTCTCTCAAAGTCCTAGGTACATATTTCACTAAGAACATGGCATTAAACTGGGTCTAAATAAGTGGAGGTAAAACTGAAGATCTTCATTCCATATAAGCTCTCCACCACTGTTTAGCCACACCTTCAAGCTGAAAATTCATGAACCCAACCCCATGCTGATGGACAATTTCCAAGTTATGAAGCCTTTCATAACAATCTAGGATGAACTCATATGTATCTTCACGCTCAGAACCATGGAACATAGGCGGTTTCAACTTCAAAAACTTGGTCAACATCTCATGTTCATTACTAGTCATAACAGGACCCAAAAAGGACAGAAGAAAGCATCATTACATTCATTTCTTCCCACTTTGGGGACAGTGATAGAAATGGGAGGACTGACGGGAGTTTGAGTTTCTTGAAAATAAGGAAGCACTCCAGGACATACCAAACCTTTCAAGAACGACATGATCTGTAGAGCTAACACTGGGTCGTTGGAAGGAATGCCTATAGTCTCAGCCTGCACCTCTTCCTCTTGCCTAACCTCCTCAACATTTTTAACCTTAACTTTCTCTTCTATCTCGTCATAATGTACATGAGGGCCTCATTTTGCGGAGAATTTTCGTCCAATAACCCATCTCTAGTAGGCGCCACTCTTCCTCGGCCTCTACCCTAGCTCGACCGCGACCTTTGCTGCAGATTTTGTCGATGGAGAATTGATGAGAGCTACGGGCCTGACACCATTGAATCTAGTGTTAACCATTTGAAGACAGAAGAGTGAAGGAAGTAAAATACCAATTAGAATCGACATATACATATTGGAATCAAGTTATCACACGAAGAAGACAAGAGAAAAAAGAGAGATTTCCTAAAGTTTTATAGCCTCTCGAAGAAAAGTACAAACATTTCCATACAGTTCCACAAGAATCTTCTAGGATCATTTTTTTACATCGATATCATCAAACCTAGACTCTTATACAAACTTTGTCACGACCTAGACAATCATGATTTGCACCCACACTAACCCTCCGGTGGGAGAACCATTACTACAACCCAACTAAAAAATCTAAAACTACGGAAACAAGTTAAATTCTAATGAAAGAAATAGAGTTCCCTTAAAATCCAAGCAAAAGTCTAATAACAAACTAACATTGTGGAAGTAATGCCTAGAACCTAAAAGTCAATGTACCAAAACATCTAAAGATCAACCATCGGTCAAACAAGAAGAGTTACAACCCCAAACTAATGAACTCATTAACTAACTAGAAAAGTGTGAGTCCAAAACGTGGACATAGATGAAAGGAGAACTCATGGCAGCCCCGAAGAACTTGCTCAACCTTAAATTCTATTGACCATCACTTATGTTCTAAACGAAGTCTGTCAATAGCCACCTGAAGATGCCCTGTAAACAACAAGGAAAGAGCAAGTGCAGTATGTGTACACAACTGTAGTGTACCGGTAGGATCACATATATCCTACTCAGTGCAACATATATAAGTTAATACAACATAATAATCACATGCATACAACGAACATATAAAATATCATCATCATTTATGAAACAACGTATTTTTTCACATTTGTCAATTACACAGTTATATCAAGTCATTGGTTCTCTTATGGAACCCAAACCCAAACAGTTAGCATACCGAAACGTGGTACCCCATGCAATGATTATGTCAGAACGTGGCAACCTGTCCCATAATTATGTTAGAACGTGGAAACCGATCCAATTTAGTGTGTCTGAAATCAACACCCGATCCATTCAACAAGTCACAGGCACAATCACAAGTATATTCTAAAGATCGTACAATTAAGTCATGATTCACGACATTCGTCATTCATCTATATCATTTACAAAAAGTGTGATCAATAATGAAAAATTTGCATACATAGAATAATATTTTTTATAGGCACTGTAAAAAGTTTTGAAGTGTATGGAGGTCAAACGTTCAAGGACGTCCGGAAACTAGTCGAAGTTGAACTAGTGTGTAGTAGTGTTTTGTAGTGGAGATTTTGGGGAGGGTTTGAGTGTGAAATTGAGTATCTATTGTTCCTAAACATAGATGGACATGTAAAGGGTCAAAATTTCCAATAACGATGCCCAGGGACCAACCTAAGGGTCCCCAAGGAGGACCCAAACATGGACCAAGCAAGCTGCATCGCCAGCCAAGAATTGGCAGTGGTTGTGCGTCACGCAACCTGCACTAAGAAGGGAAAATTTTTCCCTGTGACGCGGGCCATCACGATCCATTCTGTCAAAAATTTCCAGAACCAAGAATTGAAAATGCCTCCGCGTCGCTGTCACGACCCAAAATCTAGCCGCGAGTGGCACCCACACTTATCCTACTATGTGAGCGAACCAACCAATCTAAAACTCCAACATATTGAACAAAAATACAAAGCGGAAGACTTAAAACTCATTATCCCCAAATCTGGAAGTCATCATCACAAGAACATCTATCCTCAAGTTACAAATCTAGAAGTATCTAAGAAGCTAAAATAAATAAAAGGCTAGTCCATGCCGGAAGTTCAAGGCATCAAGACATTGAAGAGAAGATCCAGTCCAAGCTAGAAGCATTAGCTCACCCTGAAATCCGGTGTAGTGACGACTGGCTAGAAGTGCTGCTGAATTGAAGACGACGGTACGTTTGCTGCATTCCCCAAATAACAAAGAAAGAAACAACAAGTAGGGGGTCAGTACAAACACAAGTACTGAGTAGGTATCATCGGCCAACTCAAAATAGAAAATAGTATATATCAGTTCATATCATAAATCAACTACAATACTCAACATGTAGTAACAAGTACTATAATCATCAATAAGTACTACCAAGTTCATCCATGAGGACTCAAGCCTCAATACCACACTCATTTGGGAATTTGGTTCATTACATTGAGTATATAAACATCTCTCAAGATTTATTATCTTTCTTCCTCTTGTGTCGGTACGTGACACTCCGATCCCCTACTACTATGTGTCGGAACGTGACACTCCGATCCCTTAATTCTACGTGTCGGTTCGTGACACCCGATCCCTTAATACTATGTGTCGGAACGTGACACTCCGCTCCCCTAATTCTATGTGTCGGAACGTGACACTCCGATCCCCTAATTCTCCGTGTCGGAACGTGACACTCCGATCCCTAATCTATGTGTCT
>JABWTJ010000595.1:674545-777045 GCA_016801875.1 Solanum sitiens
AGTCCAAAACTCCCCTTTAAAACTTACCCAGAAATTTGACCCAGACTGGGATTACGCAACCTGTGACGGTCCGTCGTGCCTACGACGGTCCGTCCTGCACTTCCGTCACGACGGACAGAGAATTGCTCTCAGTACCCAATTCTCAAGAGTTGAAGTGTTTTGAAACGGAACCTCACAACGGTCCGTCATGTCTGTGACGGTCCGTCCTGCAGGTCCGTCACAGACTTCAGAGAATTGCTCTCAGTACCCAATTCTCAATAGTTGAAGTGTTTTGAAATGGAACCTCACAACGGTCCGTCATGTCTTTGACGGTCCGTCCTGCAGGTCCGTCACAGAGTTCAGAGAGTCAATTTCAGCACTCAAATATAAGAATTCCAAGTGTTTGGAACGAGACACCCTCGACGGTCCGTCGTGCCCATGACGGTCCGTCGTTGGATACGTCGTCTCAGACAGTTTTCCAGAAATAAAATCTGCTGCTCAAAACGACTAAGCAGGTCGTTACAGTCGCGCAGTAACATCCCAGTTTTGGTCGCATCATTTTTAAGTCAAATTTGAATGGTTTAAAATGTCCATTAAGTGCAAGGTTCTTTTGGGTAATTTGGGGATGAATTATTGACGGTTATTGAGTCCTTTTAATCTCCTAAACTCACTAATAAATGTAAAACCCTCAACTCAAAATAAAACCTCTCCATTCCTTTTCTCCAAAACCTCCATTGATGAAGGTTTGAATCTCCAAGGAAGAAGACTGATTTCCCAAGTTTTTCTCCATCAATTTCGTGGGATTTCTTTATATAAGGTATGGTGATTATTGGATTGAATTGGTGACTATGGCTATTGGTAAGAGTCTTTATGGATTGAATTTGTTGAATTGGATATGGATTGGAGATGTTGTGAATGAATTGGGGTTATGTTGTCCTAACCTTCTTTATATTGTGTAGTATAGATGTTCAATTGTGATGTTTGGTATGGTCCATTTCTGGTGGTGGTGCTTATGTGCTATACTTGTGAAGAATGTGGCCTCATCGGTATTACTTTATGAATTGTGAAACAATGTGGCCACCTCAGCATTACTTTATGAAATATGAATCTATCATGTTATAAATTGAATATATGAGTATAGTGAAGGTCTTGATGACTTATATGTATATTTGAACTCAAAGTATGAGTTCTTCTAGTTTATTATATGTGTCTCTAGTAAACTATTGTGAAGTCTTTATGTGTATTACTTGATGTTGAAGTATGATGCTTCTTGATGGTTTATATGAGACATGTGATGGCTTATATTGATGTTTCTATAGTAGTGAATAGGGTGACCTATAGTTGACTTGGTTGTCCCTATGTGCTTTTTGGATGATAGGCTATATGTGATAAGGTAAAGTATGTGTCTCTTGTTTTGGTATAGTCGTGTCCCTTACTTGATACATGTACGACGTGAATATGGATTCTTGACTTAGTATGCTAAAGCTCCTTAGTCATATATGTGTGATTGACATGTGATCTTGAACATAGTTAAGATGGTCATCTATGTGGAACCTTCGACCTAGATGGAAGGTTATGATATCCTTGAAGTTGAAAGTCGTAATGGTATCCTTCTTTTGTGAATGGTGGACTTAGGGTTGATTGGCTGGAACGACATGAATCATCCTAAGGAAAATCATTTAGCTATCCTCTTAGCCATTGTAGGTAGCCTTAGTGAACCCTTTTTTGTAAGGTGTATTGTGATTTGGTTATGAACAAGATATGATACCTCTTCATATGCTCCTTTATTGAAATAATCTATGAGAACAAAGGCTAGCACCAAGTGAGTATGCTTGGGAAGTTTCTCTAACTAAGATGACGTTAGAGAACAAAGAAATCCTCGATATTCCTTAACCATGTGCCTACATGGGATGTGTCCTAGTTCTACCATTGGCAAGTAGAACACCCTCCCTCGGTGTAGGGTAGACTCCGGATTCCATGCCTAGATAGCATGGTCTATGTCGGTTATTGCCTGTTCTCATCATGTGGGATACATGCTAGTGTTGGAGAAGTACTATAAAGTTTAGTTAGTGGAATGAGACGTTATCTAGACATTGCACGATTAGGCTTTGAAGATGTTAGTATGTAGGTTCGCTAGGTCTTCTCCAAAACCATTCTTGAATGTCCTTAATTGTTGAATGTCTATTAGATTGACTAATGAAGATATTGACATAATTTAAAAGTATGTTAATGAATACGTACTTATCGAGAGTAGCTTTAAAGGATTGCCTCATTAAGGTGTGGAGAGGGTATATAAATGGTCTCTTCATGTCTTACTTAGGGGAGTCTTAAGAGTAACTCTATATAGGAAAATTATGTGACTTATATGTGCAGTTGGTGTTAAAGTTGTTTCTTATACTTATGTCATGAAGTTTTACTCAAAAAGAGCATGTTTCATTTAAATGTCTGTTTATTATGATTTTATGCATTATGCCATGCTTAGTACATGCAATGTACTAATCCATACATTTTCTCTATATCTAAAGGTGTAGGTGGAAGGTGGGAGGCATCTTGAGGAAAATCTTGAAACTAGGACTTTTTCAAGCAAAGTTGGGGTATGTCCTCACTTGATTCGAGGACATTACTATCTTTAAATTTCATTGACTAAAAGTATTGTAATAGACTAAGTTTTATATATTTTGATGTATGGTCGTGTCACAAATATTTTTGAGTCTAAGATTGGCGAATGTCGAGACTTAGTATTTCTATTGTATTATATGAAAGATGTTTTGAGATATTATTTTGTGTGAAAAGTTTTAATTCCTCACTACTTTTAATACATGTATGCAATGAACGATGTCAAAAGGTCTTGTACAAGACCTCTGAGAGGTCAAGTACGTCATGTAACGACTCAAGAATGCCCTAACTTCTAGGGGGTACTTTGGGTCATTACACAAACAATTATAATAACATGGAAAGCAATAAAGAATCGTTAATTACCCGAATAACTAATAATTCTATCAGCCCTAGATCATACACATGATCCAAATATCCAAGTTAGGGCTTTTCCAACCATAATAGTCAAATAAAAACTCTTCCCATCAATAATTATCCATTAGATTACCTTATACAGATCGAGAAATGGATCCGGGGAGTGAAAATCTTACCATTAGCCTCAAGAGTGGTGGAAAAGACAGAAAACCCCAGAGTTTGTTCCTAAGCCCTCAATTTTGAAAATTGTAAAATAAAAATGCTTTGAGGTTTATTTCTGACTTAAATCGCGACTCTCCCGCTATGGCGGCACCCAACTCACCACAACGGCCCTGCCCTGGCGACAGAAATATAATCTTAACAGGGAACAATTGAGTTGATATAAGAATTCCAAAATTCTATTTCAGAACAAACCTTCAAGCAACAACATTCAGAAACTACCCGTTCATACTAATATTAATTCCGGGAGTTCTACTCGTCCTAATTCAATTTTGTAAAGCCGTACGAATTCCTTAACGACTTATCTATCTAGAATGTGATCAGATTCATGATTAAATCACCCAATTTTTACAATATTTTCGTAGACTTTAATGACTCGTTCTTCCGAATTTGAACTAGGTTGGAAAATTCCATGTAACTACGAAAAAGTTTTTAAAATTTTTCCCCAGTTGGCTTTTCTATAACGAAAGAAGCCGATCGTTAAACCCAACTGCTAATGTTTGTCGCGTGAAGTCTCACAATCACTTTGAAGCCAAAGCCCACTATGAATTTTGGTATATTGTTGCCGCAAACACCTGGATAGTTGACTTCGGAGCCACCAATCACTTAACCACAGAGCCACACAACCTACAATCGTCCCACGGTAATGAGGATGTCTCCATAGGTTATAGTAATAAAATTCCAATTTATCACATGGTTCTACTCAATTAAATGCATCAAATAATAATTTTAACTAACCCACACTCTCTGTGCTCCTTTCATTAAACGTAACCTTCTCCCTGTTTCTAAATTTTGTCAAGAAAAACTAAATTCAATTGAATTTTTTCCTTTTGACTTTGTTGTGAAGGATTTGAAAACCTGTAAACCGCTGGTGCCAGCCGAACCAAACATGGAATGTATGAGTGGCATGTCCCACCTCCCCAAGGTCACACGACCACTACAGTTATTCCTCTTACTACTTGGTATCAACGACTTGGTCATCCTCACTCTAGAGTTCTTAGGTTTATTTTAAGTAAGTTCTTGTTACCGTTTCATGAGTGAAGAAAACCTTTTCATTATAATTCTTGTTTATCTAATAAAGCCCATAGACATCCTTTTTCCCAACTATCGTTGCGTAGCTCTATACCTCTTCAAATTATTTTTAGTAATTTATGAGGGCCATCCCGATTTTATCTCTTGATAAGAAGCTATGTTATTATATTTTGGTTGACAAATATACAAAATATACTTGGCTCTGTACATTAACAAAAAAGTGAAGTTCAAGAGATCTTTCAAAAATTTCATTCTCTGATGGAAAAAAATTTTGACACCCAAATTTTATGACTTTACACTGATAGTGGAGGAGAGCATAAAAGTCTTGACTCTGATCTTTCACTTCACGACATTGAACACCTTTCCACCCCACCTAATACGCATCAATGAGCTGCACTTGTAGAACGACTACATCACTATATCATTGAAACTGCAAGAAATCTATTACATGAGGCGTCCCTTCCAACCCAATTTTGGTCTTTCACGTGTCACCACACTGTTTACCTCATCAACCGTTTCCCCACCTCCCACCTAGATAATAAATCCCCATTGCAAAAAAGAATTTGAAAATCACCTAATTATAGTTCTCAACCTACTTTTGGTTGTTTATACTATCCATGTCTTAAAGAATACTCCAAATATAAAAGTATTCAATTTAGAATGTAATGTTCATGATTAGTACTTGGTCATTGCATTAAGTTTAGATTTTGAGTTATCTTTTTTGTATAAACATTTTTTCTTAGTTTACAGTATTGCCCAGTATGCGTTGTATCAGCTTATATATGTTTTTTAACTTAGTACATATATCTTGCATGTTCAGTACATTCAATGTACTGATGCATACTTTATGTTACATCCTTTCATGATGTAGGCTCAGTTACTCAGCATAAAAATAGCATTTAGATTGATTCTCGGTTCGCACTCAGCATCTTGAGTGGTGACTCCTCATATTCAAAGGATAATTGCCATGCTTTTATTTTAGTGGTTCCTTTGAGTTTTAAGATTTGTTAGAGTTAGCAAGTGAGCATGTCCTAGCAAGTCAATTCAGTTAGAGTCTTTACAAACATAGTAGTAGAATCAACTTGAAATGTTAAGTATAATCTTTCAATATTATTAAACTCTTAGTATGTTATACACCTAAGGATAGTTCGGTATTCCCCATTTTATAGATATCTAGTGTTTTAGTTTCAGCATAGTATATGTCTTATCCAATTATTTTCACTATTCTCAAACATCACACACCAATAATTTATCACATTACCTTTTTATTACCCTTTTTCCATCAATATAATTACTCAAAATGGACAAGTCAACTCATCACCAATTCTCATTACTCCCAAACACATATTACAAGGAAATACACGAATTTCTTGCACTTAACAAGAGTTTAAAAATCCACTTGCCTCAAATAATCGAACAATCACTCTGGGACATGAGGCTTCCCCTTTCGTTAGACTTCTAAATCAATGAAATCAATTCAAAATAATAGATCACAATAAGTTTCCGAAACTAACAAACCCGTACTACTATAGCTCTAGTCTACACCCAATAACTCACCCCAAATCTATAATCAATTTCCTAAGTTTCAAGATTAGGGTTAAGTATTAATTTCTCCCAATAATACAATTCCAATAGTTTTCATACAATAGAATGCACAAATATTTAATTACCTATCTCAATATAGAAAAACATAAAGTATAAAATTAAATCAAGTTAAACACGAAAATCAGTAGCTAAACCACAAAGGAATACACAAAAACTTATTGGTGATTATCCCTACCACCCCCATGTTACAATCATTGGTCATACACATGACATGATTACTTTTCAATGTTTATCTCTATTCCTAATAGAAAATTACAACAAATTCCCAAGTGATTTTTCACTATTTTCTCTTTTTTTTACACAAGTAATATGAGTACTTAGTAGTGCACACTGCCAACTATTGCAATAATAATAACAATAAGGGAAGAAAGTTATAATCTAAAAAAAATCAATTATCGTTCCTCCATTGTCGCTCATGCCATTCAATGCCGCAAAAGGTCTTTTTTCTCTCTCTCTCTCTCTCTATTTTTTGACTTTAAACAATATAGGGCTTTGCCCTTATTTCTTTTATCATTTTATTATTTATTTCTTTTCCTTTTCTATTATAATTATCAACAAAATATTCCTTTATTAAATCCGAAAATCATGTCACTCATTCTTATAATCCATAAATTATTTCTAAAAACTATTTAAAATTTGAATATACAAATAATTGTTAAGATTCATAAAACGACTAAGAGGGTTGTTACATTATCCACCACGAAAAATCATGTTCGACCTCGAATATTGTCACTATCCGAGCCTACATCCTGGACGTGGCCGGAACTCAAAGACCATTGTTGGTCACCAAGCGAACCCTCATCCTGGTTGAATACAAGAGGTAGACTTAATTAAGCATACAAAACTTTAAAACTGAATGAAAATAAAATACAAAACTTTAAGTTCAATGAAAACTATGAATAAAGTAAAGTATTCAACTCGCCATAAATAGGCAACTTAAGTCTTTAAAATATTTAATAAAATAAATGAATAATACAGACTTCTTAAATAAACTGACTATCTATGAAGCCTCTAACTGATAATGATGGAAATCGGGACATGAACCACGACCTCCTAACTAAATTGAAAAGTAAACGAAATCCTCCAGAAGCAAGGAGGCTCACCATAGCTAACTCGAATCTCGGATGTATCAACGAAGCTCATGTTGATGATCCTGAATAACTATGTCTACATCATGAGAAGATGCATGCTAAATGACTCAGTACGTGGAATGTACGAGCATGTAAGGAAAATTGTAAAACATAAAATAAGCTTGACACTTGAAAAAAAATTAGAGACATACTTAACTCTTCTCAAACTTGTAACCCAAGGATTACTCAAGGATACTCAAACTACTCAACTTACTCAACGCAACATACTTAAGGATAAGATACTTAACTCAGAGGTTAAATACTGAAGTCAAAGATATGCTCGACTTTGGATACTCAACTCAATATAAAGCAATAATACACATGCTATATATAAAAAACATTAAAAGAAGTGAATGCAACTTAGTTCGTTAAAGAAAATGCAATAACAAACTCAACTTTACTTATACAAGAAAGTAATGTAGTTTCTGTGGGAGATTCAACTACCACTATGAGCCTAAGCGGTGATACAAAGTCTTGCCCACGCTGTCAGAACTGTCCTATACTTTACCGTCGCATAGAACTCCTTAACTTAGTGGATCCACTAGCTTAACCTACGTGATCATCTAAAAAGTATGACCCGTTACTAAGCATGATGGATACATGGTTTATATGGAGAATTGAGTTAATATGAACTCTCATCCACACATCGATGTTCACTACTACTCCCAAAATATACGTTATCTCATCCTTTAAATAACTTCCTTTCTTTGGGTTGAAATAATTTGCTCAACACTTTAGCTTTAAAAAGCTCTTTTGAAATCAATGTTCCCTTTTTCTTGTTCAAAAATCTTTTAGGAAATCTTACTTTCCTCTTAACTTAAATGTGAAAACATTTATAAACTTTTAGGGAATACTTAGTTCCGTTATAACTTTTGAGAAATGAACTCAAATCTTTGGGAATACTTAGTTCCCTTATAACTTTTGAGAAATGAACTCAAAACTTAGGGAATACTTAGTTCGCATATATTACTTTGAAGGAAGATCTTAAACTCTTCACTCTTTACTTGACTTGAAACTTGAGCCTTAAAACGAATTTAAAACGTTTAATAAAGACTATAGAAACATTAAGAACTTTGCTTTGACTTACTTCTTTACTTCTAAAAATAATTCTTAACTTCCTTGAATTGAAGTATGGATTCAAGGATCATGTTCTCATGTTCATGGATGATTTAAAAAATTTCAACTTGGAGGGTTCATGCAAAATTATTTGCATGAACTACTTAACTCGAGAATTGTTCGACTTAAAGGGTTCATGTCGAATTATGACCATGAACAATTCAACTCAAGAACTTCATGGGTATCATGTAATAGACCCATTATTAGAAATATAATTTTGAAAGGAAAACTCAATACTTAAGACTTAGAACTTGGAGATACTACTCCTCTCAATGATACTCTATTTATGGAATTCATGCGAAAGTTATGGGCATGAACAACTCGACTCAAAGGTCTAAGTAACTAGATGGAACTCATGTATATGACTCTTCCCATTTTCTTATTCACTTCCTCAAAACATAGTTCAAATCAATTATGGATCTCAAAGAATTCATAATTGAACTTAAAGGCTTTCTTGAACTCTACTCTTAACTCTCTCTTGAATGTGAATTATGAATTCAAGGGTTATGGTCCATGATATGAAGGATATAGGTAATATTTTAGAATTATGAATTCATTCTCCTCACTCTCATGGTTACTTACTTGAGTCTTGAAACAAGTTACTAGAAGTTGTAGAAGACTCATAAAAAAGACTCGAAGAGACTCTCTCAAAAGGTTCGGACGAACTCTTAAAACTTAATCTTAACCTTACCTTGAATTTGAATTATTAATTCAAGGTTATTATTAATGTTATGAATGATTTCTAAGTGTTTATAAGTAGTTTAATGTGTTTAGAATCAAAAGGAGTAAAGTTACACTTAAAATGAGCTAAAACAGGACAAACAATGGAAAATGAGTCAGGGCAGCGACCCTGGCGCGGGGCAACAAATCCTAACATCAAAGGCTTCATTTGGTCACACTGCAGGCACGACGCCCCGGCCCCTTGGGCGCATCTGGGCGCGCCACGCCAGTATCTCCCATGCATGCTTTCTGCGAATTTCACCTCTTATTTTCTGACCCTAAATCGCTTTTAATCGATTTCTTTTCTCTAGTTTCTGTAGATTCAATTACCGAACCTAAATAAACACTAAAACACACAAAACATCACTCCAAACAATCAATTTCATCTCAATAAATCACCAAAACCCCAAAAAGACAAGATCCACAAAGAACCTCAAGAATGCCTATCAAGAACTTAAATCCTTCAACTTTTTGAGAAAGAAATTACGCTGAAAATAACATGTTTCACGTGTGGGTGAACAAACCCAACACTATGAAAGCTTACATACCTCTTAGGGATTAAACCCACAGCTGAAATCCTCAACTAAACTCAAAGACCATTGTTGGTCCAAAGGAGAACCCTCATCCATGTTGAATACAAGCAGAAGACTTACTTAATCATACAAAGCTTAAAAACAGAATGAAACTATACAAAGCTTTAACTTCAATGAAAACTTTGAATAAAAAAAATATTCAAATCGACATGAATAGGCACTTAACTCTTTAAAATATTTAATAAAATAAATGAATAATATATACTTCTTAACTAAACTGACTATCTATGAAGCCTCTAAGTGATAATGATGGAAATCGGGACAAGACCCACAACCTCCTAACTAAACTTAAAAGTAAATGAAATCCTTTAGAAGCAAAGAGGTTCACCATAGCTAACTCGAATCTCAAATGTATAAACGGATCTTATGTTGATGATCCTGAATACCTTTGTCTACATCATGAGAAGATGCATGCTAAATGGCTCAGTACGTGGAATGTACGAGCATGTAGGGGAATTCTAAAGCATAACATAAGCTTGTCACTTTATAAGAAATTGGAAACATACTAACCTTCTCTCAATCTTGAAACCCAAGAAATACTCAAGAATACTCAAACTACTCAACTTACTCAACTCATCATACTTAAGGATTAGATACTTAACTTAGAGGTTAAATACTAAACTGAAAGATATGATACTCGACTATGGATACTCAACTCAATATAAAGCAATAATACACATCCTATATATAAAAAACTTTTAAAAACAGTAAAAGCAACTTAGTTTGTTAAAGAAAATGCAATAACAAAGTCAACTTTACTTTTATAAGAAACAAATATAGTATTTGTGGGAGTTTCTCTAAGCGACAACCACAACTATGAGCCTAAGCGGTGATACAACATCTTTCCCACAATACCAGAACTATCCTATACTTTGGTGTCACATAGAACTCCTTAACTTAGTGGATCCACTAGCTTAACTTACATTATGATAGAAAAGAATGACCCGTTAATACACATGATGACTACATGGTTTACATGGAGAATTGAGTTAATATGAACTCTCATCCACACATCAATGTTCAATACTACTCCCAAAATATACATTAGCTCATCCTTTTTAAATAACTTCATTTCTTTGGGTTAAAATAATTTGTTCAACACTTTAGCTTTAAAAAGCTATTTTGGAATCAATGTTCCCTTTTTGTTGTTCAAATATCTTTTAGGAAATCTTAATTTCCTCTTAACTTAAATGTGAAAACATTTATAAAATTTTAGGGAATACTTAATTTCCTTATAACTTTTGAGAAATGAACTCAAATCTTTGGGAATACTTAGTTCCCTTATAACTTTTGAGAAATGAACTCAAATCTTCGGAAATACTTAGTTCCCATATATTACTTTGAAGGAAGATCTTCAAATCTTTACTCTTTACTTGACTTGAAACTTGAGCCTTAAAACAAATTTAAAACGTTTAATAAAGACTGTAAAAACATTAAGAACTTTGCTTTGACTTACTTCTTTACTTCTAAAGTTAATTCTTAACTTCCTTGAATTGAAGTATGTATTAAAGGATCATGTTCTCATGTTCATTGATGATTTCAAAATTTTCAGCTTAGAGGGTTCATGCGAAATTATGAGCATGAACTACTCAACTCTATAACTCAAAGGTACCTCTCGTCTCAACATTGTTCAACTTATAGGGTTCATGTGGAATTATGGGCATGAAAAATTCAACTCAAGAAATTCATGGGTATAATGTAATAGACCCATCATTAGAAATATAATCTCTAAAGTAAAACTCAATACTCAAGACTTAGAACTTGAAGATACTACTCCTCTCAGTGATACTCAATTTATGGAATTCATGCAGAAGTTATGGGCATGAACAACTCTACTCAAAGGTCTAAGTAACTAGATGGAACTCATGTATATGACTCTTCCCATTTTCTTATTTACTTCCTCAAAACATAGTTCAAATCAATGATGGATCTCAAAGAATTGACAATTGAACTTAATGGCTCTCTTGAACTCTACTCTTAACTCTCTCTTGAATGTGAATTATGAATGGAAGAGTTATGGTCCATGATATGAAGGATATAGGTGATATTTTAGAATCATGAACACATTATCCTCCCAGTCATGATCACTTACATGAGTTTTGAAACAATTACTCGAAGTTGTAGAAGATTCCCCGAAAAGACACGAAGGGACTCTCTCAAAAGGTTTGGACGAACTCTCAAAACTTAATCTTAACGTTACCTTGAATTGAATTATTAATTCAAGGTTATTTTTAATATTATGAATTGTTTCTCTGTGTTTATAAGTATTTTAAAGTGCTTAGAATCAAAAGGAGTGAAGATACACTTTAAATGAGCCCAAACAAGAAAACCGACGGAAAATGAGTAGGGGCAGGCGACCCTGGCGCGTTCTAGGAGCGGGGTGCAAGGACCTAACATCAGACTCTGCATTTGGGCGCTCTGCAGGCGCGGCGCCCTAACCCCTTGGGCGCATCTGGGCGCGCCTCGCCAGAATCTCCCCAGGCCTGCTTTCGGCGAATTTCGCTTATCATTTTCTTACACTAAATCGCTTTTAATTTATTTCTTTTCTGTAGTTTTCCTTAGATTCAACTAAAATATCTATGTAAATACTAATACACTCAAAACAACACTCAAAACAATCAATTTCATCTCAAGAAATCACCAAAACCCCACAAAAAAAAGATCCACAACGAACCTCAAAACTATGGAGGCTTATATAACATGAGAATGCAATTATGTTGAAATTAACATGTTTGGCGTGTGGGTGAACAAACTCAACACTATGGAAGCTTATATACCTCTTAGGGATTAAACTCATGGCAGAAATACGTAACTAAACTCAAGAACGTCAACGAACGCCTTCATCCTTTTCTCTTTTCTCTTCTTTTCTCTTCTTGTCTCTTCTTGTACTCTCAACTAAAACCCTAGGTGTGTATTAGGATTATAAAACTGAACCTAATAGGCTTATACCCTTAAAACGTTACTAAAAATGAATTAAATCCGATTGAGTAAGCAAAAAACCAAAATACCCCTTCCTATTTTCGGCTAACTTTCCTTAACTGGACAACCTAACTTCAAAAGGTCATATCTCACACATCCAAACTCGAAACTTAGCTAACTCGGCGGCGTTGGAAAGATAATTCATAGATACATCCTATTATATATTGTTGAACACATAACTCATCCTTTCATAGGAGTTATGGTCATTTGAAGTTGACCCAAAACTCATACTTAGCTTAACTTGCAAAATTTCAGATTTGCTATTTCCAATTTAATTCTTTTTGGAACTTAAGGTGCTAAATCTAGTGAACTGACCTTAATACTTAAGAAACTTTAAATTCTTAACAGCTGAAGTCTTAGCTTCAAAAAATTTCAGGAGTGTTACAAACATAAAGTATGAGAAGGAAGAATAATCGACGTTAACAAAAGTCTAAGTTATGACTTACTGGTTGGTCTTTATCTCTCTAAGTGAGATCCTCGTTAACTATATTCCATCAAGGTCAACTACTAATAAATGATTTTTTTCGAATCAAACTTTGGATGGTTTGTAAATAAAGAGTGATTATCAAGTCACATGCAAACCTATGAACTCAATCTAAATACAAAACCACTGCACCTAAACACAAACTTCATGAAAATATTTTCTCACATAACCAATATAATATTTTGAATTGATACCGGCTACAACCAAAAATTAACTTTAAACAACCACCACACACGCATAATGCATAGGCCATCTCAAATCTTACAAAGATTTTCCTTTCTCATAACACAATCTTTCCACGAACTTAAGTTATAAAAATCTATTCTTTAGACATCAGGTACGCATAAAGAGATGATCAAACTTATCTAACCCATAGAAGAAATCATTAAGTAAACACACAACAAGCGATACACTTGAAAATGCAGAACCTCTAGCAACACTCTCATAGCTCTTATATACGTTCTCATAAGCAATGTTATGCGTGTAGACCTATTGGTATACTTCAACTATCTCAAACAACACAAAATTTTTCATAACTGAAATGACCAAATCTACCTAAGAATTTCACCCTACCGAGATGAAAATCACAGGATTGATACACCTGATCCACCACTAGGGATTCATCTATAGAAATGAAAACACGTGTGGGTATAGCTAGTGAATCTCACTCCAAACCATATCCAAAATGAAGTAGATGACCACGTAAGAATATGCAGAACCACAGTAGAATAACCCTAGATACTTCTTCCATAGTTCTCATATCAAAAAATTTCATACATATGACTCTATCTCTTTAATTTTCTAGCTACCCACAATCACCAATCTAGTCCCCATAACAATCGTACAAATACTCAAATCATCAAACTCCACATACTTTTCACAATACTCCACTAATAAAAACATTATAATACAAACAGATACATCATAACCTCTCAGGCCATTTACCTTATTCTCAAACTGTCACTAGCATGAAAGTCTTCTTAGCAAATACATTGGAGCCTATAAAATCTATAAAATATGGATCTCTCTCTCTCTTTTCTATTTAAGAATTTCATTAAAGATATGAGTCACACCCAATACCGATACACCTAACTCCGATCTAATATTACTTTCTCATCAAGGTACAGTAATTGAATTACATTCAACATCACTGTACGCAATTTTCCACATACCATATTTAAACTACCATTTTAAACCATCCATACCTCATGCCAAAACATAGATAAATCCTCAGTCACTCCAATATATTTGTATACTATATGCTCATAACCTCTACTCACTATCAAATTCCTATGTAGCACATCATAAAAGTCTATATCATCCCATCAGGATCCTCATTAATTATGTAAAACTGTAGATATAGATCGTTGATCATCAATAAGCTACCTATCATAATTTCAACAATCTAGCTTGACATAACCACATAGAATCTTCCACTCACTATTTCTTGTCACCCAAACAAAAACTCAATCTTTAAAAAAACCGATGATTAATTCCTAGTAAGTTTGTACCAAACTAGTTTACATCTCACAGTCATATCTAAACTCATAAGCCAAAGTCAATAAATTCTTCAACTACAGATCACATGCGTATATGAGAGGTCTTATTCCTTCATTTTTCTTAAATTCTCCCCATGGCATAAAATTCTAAATATCTTAAACTCTTCAATACACCAAACTTTTGTTCCCTTTGCTGACTAGCTTACCAATCTTATTCTTTAACAGACAATCCTTGATAGTTTTTTCCTTATCCTCTAAATTAAAACTTTAAATGAAACCTTTCCTTAGGTCCTTTGAAATCAAAATAACACAGTTATTGACTTAAATCATGCACAATTCCTTCCAAATGCTCCATACTCAATGAGATAGATCATTTCTTACCTTAGAAATTCATGCCTTGACAAAACTCACTACCGCAAACCTAAACTCACAATAAAAAACTAAATTTTGAATCCAACTGTGTAACCCAATCGCTTTATCTATCAACATTAGTTTATACCTTGAAGATTTTTATGGATTCACGTATCTTAGCTAATAACTAATCGCCTCTCCATCAGCCTTATCATATTTTTTGCTAAAAATTCAACCATACTCATTACAAAACTCAAAACCACACACACAAAAAACTTATCATAACACTCGAGATGAACGTCTGTACACTATATCTTAATTTTTATCCAATAGTTATTAACCAATATGATGAACCTATGACATTATTATCAAAATAGAGCAAAATAGATGAAACTACATTTCTTGGAACCTTATTCTCAACCCCTCTGAAGATACATGTTTGTCCCTTGCAATCAAAGTAAATATCGTTGTTTTCTCCTACTTTCGAAAGTTAAACAACATTCCATTAATTCTTTCCATTTAATACTCTAATTCATTTCAAATCTATCCGTGTGTTGTATCAGCACCCCCTATAACTTTGTATGCAATAACGTTACTCACCAAATAGTAGTAAACCACAACCTTAGATACTCGCAAATCCTTATTACCATAGAAACGTTGTTAAACCAACAATTCTTATCATATAGTTGCATCTCAATCACAATTCATTCTAAAATCTTACTACAAGCATGCTTAGTTATCCCTTACCATCACAACAAATTCAACCTCTCCATGAATATGATATTCCAAACCCAGCTACTACACCATCCTAGGGACTCACTCAATTTATACGAACTTTTTTACTGAAATTCTCAATTACCTTTACAGAAGAATATTCTTTGGAAATTTTCTTTACCCATACACATTTTTATTTCGATATTAGTCCACGTCTATGGAGCTTACAATGAAATCATCACTCATTTAAAATCTTCAGGATACCCTAAACAAACCAAACACAGTAATACAATACTAAAGATCCACCACTAACAGCTTCCTTATAAATAAAGCTTAATTCAAGCATCCGTAGTAACAACTAGTTGGTTTCTCAAATATGAATTCAACCTCGAATCATATATTTATATAAAATAGAACCTTAGGCCCGCCTATGTGGTGCCACCAGAAACCAACATTTTCTTTTAAGTTTATTTATTTCCAGAACTAGTCTTTCCTTTTCATGAAAAGTTGTGATTATAATAATTTGTGACTTTAATGGAAATTTGTGACTTTTATAAAAAGTTGTGACTTTTATGAAAGTTGTGACTTTTATGAAAGTTGTAACTTTTTTGAAAAGTTGTGTCTTTTATGAAAAGTTGTGACTTTTATGAAGAGTTGCAACTTTTATGAAAAATTATGACTTTATGAAAGGTTGTGACGTTTTTGAAGGGTTGTAACTTTTTCAAACAGTTGTGACCTTTCCGATAAGGCACAATAAATATTTGTTCACACTACCCTATGTGGTCTAGAAATAGAGGAATTTTTTGCCACTATAATTAGTAGGGTTTTCCCCCACTATAGGGTAGTCAAATTCAAATAAATGAATTGAGTTTTTATGAAGTTTGTTTCATTCTTGAAAGTTTTCATTGAGCTTAATCTTTACTATAAGTCCTAGTGTTCCATCTAACAATGGTAAATGTTTTTTGTATTTTGGTGACATTTTTTTAAATCTTTTTAAGTGTCAGGAGGGATGATTGAAAGTTTATCTTATCTTTTGTTCCTTTCTACAAACCTCTTCATATATACAAAGCAAATTGATTTCAATTGCAATGCGACATTATGACTCTTGGACCTCTTGATGCACAACTCATAACACTGTTGAAATGGTTGATGGTTGAATTCATTACATTTGGTTCTTTAGTAAACAAATCATTTATTTCTTTCATTATTATTTTATTTTATTTCAAATTCAAATTTATTAATTATGTTTCTTATAAAGTGTATTTCATTTCTCAAAATTTTCTTCCTCCTTTTTCATGAAGCTTAACTTTTACTATAAATCATAGTGATTCATGTATCTATCGCAACGTCTTTTTTGCTATTTTTTTTTACTTTTTTGAATTATCTTCAAAATTCCAATGAGGAAGATTGAAAATTGATATTCTCTTTTGTCCCTTTTTACAGGGTTTCTTCATGCACTTTTGGAAAAAATGTTTGAGGGTTGTGCTATATTTTATAGAACACAACAACAAATATCTAATAACTAATACGGAACCAATGATGAAGTTTGTTAAAAGAACCAAAATGATTGCTCTCTTCCTTTTCACAATTAGTATATTATTTTTATTATTTTTTCTTAGGTACATACATTTTGTATGTCATTGCACTATTTCTTTTATATTTGTATAGAGACAATTTGTCCACGTCTTTAACTTCACGTTAACTAATTTGTAATACTTCTTTTCTCTTCTATTTCAGCATAATAAGAGATCAAGTTTTCGTGAAACAAACAAATATTCAAAATACACCATAACGAAAATATTTTCTGTCGGCAATAAATATGCACATTCACAAAGAGTGCTACAACATTTAACGACATTGATTAATTGTCGTTGAATTCAATGTTGTTATAGACTTTAGGGACATATATACAAACTACCAATTGCCTCTGAAAATACATATTTAATGATAATTAAGCTATTAATTATTATGAAAGATCATTTTTGTTGTAATGATAACGCATTCTTTTGATAAATTTTTAATTTTTGATAAAGAAGTAATAACTCTTTCAGGCTTCTTTGAATTAAATTTGTGAACTGTAAACTTGGATACTAGCCGAAAGACTATCATTTTGAAAAATATATTAAGAGCGTGCCTTTTTCTTCTTGATTGTTAGGAAAGTATGGTCATCTTTATTATTATTTTGGATATTTTTGTGCTCAAGTGTTCAAAAAATTATGTTGTGAGATTTTAATATGTTATGTGTCAAAAATTTTGCTTAGTATATCCCATTGTGAACATTCAGATGCCACCTACTATTTGGTTGATAGCCTTAATTTTTTGTTTCTGCATACTATAAATATAACAATAACTATGTTTTAATCCAAATAAGTTGGGGCCGGAGATATGAAACCTTAAAAATAGTAATGACTATTTTGAGACAATGACAAAAAATATTTATGATAATAACAATTTCATGGTAATTTTTAGAATATACTTTATATGGTATACATTAATAAAAAAGAGATTGATCGAGGTTCATAAAAAAGCAGTCCAAGATCCTCCATTTTAATTTAGTTAATTATGATCTTGTATGGATGTGATGTTCCACTTTACTTCGGAGTGTTGTTGTTCAACGTTTTCTGCTTTGTTTTTTAACTTCTAATGTTGTTCTTTATGACTTCTTACAATTTAAAATTTTTCATTACATCTTACAAACTATTTCCAGGGAGATTTTCTTTTACTCAAAATCTATCTATGACTCATAATTTTTGTATAACATTTAAAAAAAAACATATAGCACTTAGAGATTTCGGAGAAACACTTTCCCTTAAGATAAAAAGTTTTTGCCAATTATGTATTGAAAATACAAATATTACCAAATGATCATATTTAGGCCTAATAAAATAGTTCAGTCCCGTGCGAAGCACGGATAATTTACCTAGTCTTATTATATGAGCCAGTGATACAATTGATGACTCATTAAGTAGTTAGTAATCACAGCTAATACCAACCTATTCGTTTTCATATATACCACAAGTATCACACCTAAAATAATTATTAGATCACCACTAGAACATATCATACCCACCGAGAAGATTATATCAAAATAGGTCACACATTTCAACCCATCGAATAGTTGTAAAGTATCACGAAATCAATTTTGTATCTAGCCTAAGCGCTATGTAATCTTTCGTAGATCAGGAGAATATAAAAAGTTACACACTCCATAGCTCTAACCAAGTAAACATCGATACTACTGTGGTAGTCATAGCATAGCCTTTTTTTATATTTACAAATAATCTATACAATCATAGTAGAAATTCTAACCTCAATTGGTGCATCGTTATTCTTATAATTTTCTAAGCAACCCGTTCATATTATGATAATCTTACTAATTGTAGTTTCCAAAGTTACATGTCCATTATCTAGTCATCCGTTAAATCATTCAACTTCCAATTGTTAGAAAACTCTAAATATCGTATATACCCCTCAAGTATTATTCACTTTACTAAGGTAACTAACCTTACACAACCTCTTCAAATTGTTCAACATTCTAAATCTAATCTCACATTCTTTCCATAAGTATATTACTCTATATAAATACCAGAGTTAACATTTAAACCATACACGACATAAAATACTCGTATGAGGAACCACACACGAGTCATCACTACAAGTAAGATTGAATGGAGTGAAGCGATAAGAATCAAAATGGGACCAAGTTAGCACGATAGAGATCCTACAAGTGAAGATTTTTTCTAAAAGTCAATATAGCCTATCGAAGATCTCTGTACCGATACTCAAGACTCTACTTAGACTCGGCGTGTACAAATGTGAGACCCATGAATATGGGGCTCCAATACCATCTTGTCACAACTCAAAAATTATTGTGATGGAACACGTCTTATCCCACCAAGACAAATCAGCCTAAAACCCAATCAATATGATAAATGATGAAAATAAAGTCAACTTAATTAAACCCCCAAAATATGGTTGTCACGTGTACATGTCTCTAATGTGTTATAACAAAATTAAATGAAAAATACAAGTCTTCAATGAGATTACTCCTAGAATAGAACAAAATCATGAATAAGAAGAAAGAAGGTTCGCTGAGATACAAGCAACTACCTTACAAATCTCCATGAATCCTGAGAAAAGAAGAGTATCACAAGTACCACAAAATCCAGGCTTGTAACCTACAAAAATTGTAGAAGCAAAGGGTGAGTACCAAATAACACGGTACTCAGCAAGCAAACCTCTAAACACAAGCTAAGGGAACATAATACGGGTACTCCTCACACCAATTCGGACTTCCACAACTATAACCTGCATAAAACAAACCCAAACCTAATAGCTGAGAGTTTACATAGGAGATAGCTCAACAACAACACTTAAACAAATTATATATCCTTAACAACAAACACTATAAGAAATACATATCTTCAACAACAATACTTTAACAAATTACATTTCCTCAACAACAAGCTCAACATTCATCAATCACAAGTTCCACAAAAGACAGTCACGAGATCCACAACACACAAGATCAAGCTCACCAATGATAAATATTTGCAATGCAATGAAATTCAGTGTCAAGTATAGTGATGCATGTTTGACTTAATGATACATACCCGTTGTCTATTAGTCCGGGACCAATGGGGGACATATTTGTCCATGCATCTGCTCAGCACATGACACGTCACTCTATAATAGTATACATTATGGCATATGATATGTCCCTCGATTTGTAGTATCCATCGCGTCATGCGATACATCCCTCTAAATATAGTATCCATAACGGCATGCGATACGTCACTCGAAATGATACATCCTCTTTAATTTCTTATTCTTTCTTAATGCACAAAATACTTGTCACAACTATATCGCAGAATAATGTGAATGACATGTTCACACAAATAATGAGGAGATGATCATTTTCATAACAAGGCACAACTAACAGCAATACAGTCGTGATACAAGATCAACAAACAAGCAATAAGACTTCAAATCATTTTCAAACATCACAGACCAACAATTTATCACATTACCTTTTTATTATCCTTTCTCCATCAATAGAATTACTCAACATGGAAAATTCAACTCATCACCAATTCACATTACTCCCAAACACATGTTACAAGGAAATACACGAATTTCATACACTTAACAAGAGTTTAGATATCCACTTGCCTCAAATCATCGAATAATCACTCTGGAACTTAAGTCTTCCAATTTCATTAGGCTTCCAAATCAATGAAATATATTCAAATAATTAATCACTATAATTTTCTTAAACTAGCAGAACCGATACTACGATAGTTCTAGCCTACACCAAATTACTCACCCCGAATTTATAATCAAATTCCAAAATTTCAAGATTAGGGTTAATTCTTATTTCCTCCAAATAATACAATTCCAACAGTTTTCATACTATAGAATACACAAATATTTAATTACCTATCTCAATATAAAAAAACTTAGACTATAAAATTTAATTCAAGTTAATCACGAATATTAGTAGCTTAACCCCAACAAAATACGCAACAAATTACTATCGCCAATTATCCCTACCTTCTCTCATGTTCCAATCATTGGTCATTCATATGCCATGATTAATTTTCACAGTTTTTCTTTATACCTTATGGAAAATTACAACAAATTCCCATGTGACTTTTCATTATTTTCTCTTTTTTTACATATGAAATATGAGTACTCAATAGTGCACACTCCTAACTATTGCAATAATAATAACAATTACGGCAGAGAGTTATAATCTAAAAAAAATCAATTATTGTACCTCCATTGTCACTCATGTCATTCAATGCCGCATAACGTTTTTTTATTTCTCTATTTCATTTTTGAGACCCTGTGGTTCATTCATATGATAGGCATAGTATTGCATGAGTGTATAAGATTTATAAAACTTGGTGTATCACGTAAGGAGAATTATTTTGCAAAGGGGTGATAAAAATGAAAGAATTAGACTAATGTTATGGGTCAAGGATGTTTTATAAGGTGATGTAGCCGCCCAATGATCGTAAGTTATGTTTTGAAGCAAGTCGGAAAATAAAAGTTTACAAAGGTAAGAGTAAGTTTCTTTGATAAACCTTCTGAAATTTGGTTTAAATGTCTCGGATCTTTTCTCCCAATATATAAAGCTTTAAAATGACCCCAATATATGGTATCGAAGTTCTATGAGTTCGGAATTTAGAGATATTTAGATTTTAGTGAGATTGCGAAAGCAGACACGTGAAGGTTGATCCCTCGCCCCTAAGTCGGTTTAGCTTTATAAGATCAGATCTCTCTTAGTTTTATCTCTTTTTTTTCGACAAAAATATGAAGAAATAGTTCTAAACATTCTCTAAAGGTTCATATATCATCCAAGCAAAAATATACAAGATTTCAACATGGTTTCACACTCGGAACGTTCATAGAGATTGTGTTACTTCTTTCCTCCTCGTTGGTTGTGATTTGAAAGATTCTTCATTGTGAAGGAGACTCATTTTCGTGTGGTGTTGATTATGTTTGGAGGTAATAATTATCACCCTTAATTTTATTGAGTGATTCCAGTTATAGCTATGCTATATAAGCAAGAACACGAATAGACGGCTGGAAAAATCGTATTTGGATAGTTACGTGATCTTGGGCTGTTTTGAAGTATTTTTCTGGTATTGTTGTTGCTGGAATTTTTGGAAATCCTTAGTATGTGTGTGTTTCTTGTTGTGATGAGTCTGAAAGAGAAGAAGAGGTATATATATATATATATATATATATATATATATATAACTAATTGTAAGATTAATGAGTGTCACGTTTGTTCTAGTATTACATTGAAAGTTTCAAATTGTTTCTTCTTAGTTCAACGTCTTGTGTTAAAGGAGATTTTTTGTTACTAAAAAGACATGTTAAATTACAGTAAGATCCATCATCTTTAATTTAAGGTTTTAACCTTTTAACCTCCCGTTGGTCATGAAGAGAAAGACAGGACTTCAAATGTAATTATTGGACGAACGTATAGGATGATGATTGGATGTGGTGAGTTCATGTTATTATGGTTATATTGAACAATTATAGGACTGCATTACATATTTTTTATTTATTGATAAAATGGTTTGAAGACTCGTGGTTAGGATTTGGTTGAGGTTATTTTGGGGTTTGAAAAGAGAGGTGTGGCGATACGCCGAGTTTTTATTGTTGTGCAGGCATACTCTATTTGGTTGTTGTTGCCTATTTCGTAGGCCTCCACTTGTTAATGTCTTATGCAAAAATATATGTTATGTCATTAATTTGGGATTGTAATTTGTAGAAGAGAAGGTAATGAAGCATACATTTAAAAATTGTCTGGCGAGCTAATCACTCTACTAGTGAGCTCTAAATTGCTACTTTGACCCTTAGGTGTTAATATTCTGCCTGTACTGGTTGTATGACATGATTTTATGTAGACTAAATACTGTAAGGAAGGGCTACAATCCATATTGATACAACAAGACCAAGAATTGATGTATGTTAAGGCAAAACATTGTACTTCCTTTGAGCACGAATTTTTGTATCCTAAATGGTCAAATATTGTGTTACTATTCTATTACTAGAAAGACCTTCTGGAAAGACATTGACATTGCAGCTGGTGGATTTTTTCTACTCCACTATGTATCTATTCCACTAGTTTGGCTCTATAGGGTATTTGGCATCTCTATGTCATTTTGTGGATTCTCTTGACTATAGGTCCATGAATACAAGTTCTTATTCTTCTTTAGGTGTAGTTACTTAAAAATATTAGGGATGAACAATAAGAATTTGAAATCAGTCTTCCTTCCTCGCTAATTTATATTTTTGAAAAACTTTACAAGAATATATCGATCTCCAAAACTCTTAAATGCACATTGTATGTTTAAACTACTGAAGTACGGATTTTTCTGAAATACTTTCTTTTACAAACTTCTAAGGGACCTATATAGATATGAAGTGAAGAACTTTAACCTCTTTATGAACATCCTCAGGTTTAAGTTACATTTCTTAATTTGATTTAGGTGTTCCTGTTTAATCTACAAGTGTATGGTTATACGAGATATTTACATGTGAATACTAAAGTGATTATGAGATTATGAGGACAAGAGTACCAACTAGCCAAGATTGGTAACATGATTCGGGTAACACAAGTGCATTACAAATCCATGACATTACATGCTATGCATTCTACTTCTGAGCTATAATCGAGAGGTATAGGGCATATTGACTATATTGATACGTATGAGACACAGATGGCCACAAGTTGGTGAATATGATGTCGATTTGCTATCGGAATTTACCACCATTGCTAGCATTTGGTTCGGTCTGTCTTGCATTTGCATATATATATCTATATATATATATATATATATATATATATTCACGACATACGACTAAACGAGCATGTCATGCATATTTAATTACAAAGAGGTCTGATGAATAGTAGGGGGGAAAATGTCAGCCAAGGAGGCTACTAGGGTTTCAGTTTTAGGTGATATCTGTATTACCTTTTTACTGTGAATATTTGTAACTCTACTTTCCGCTTTACATACCACTACATTTTTATTCGTACTAACGTCCGTTTGCCCCGGGACACTGCATTTTGTTTTGTGTGAGCAGGTACATGCATGGACTCTAATCGACCCATTTGTTAGGGTTCAAGTTCAACTTGAGTTGATAAGCTCCACCTTATCCTTGGGCTATAAGAAGGTGTTTACTTTTGTTGTACAGTTTGGTATAGTCGAGGCCTTGTGCCGACAATACTTATGTCACTCATACAGGCTATTGTGGACATAGTATTCTGGGTTCTTTCTGCATTCCAGTTTCTAGCCATATAGGCTTTGCATGTATAGATATGTCTGTACATGTGTGTCCTCAGTTGCGGCCTCGTTGGCCAGCTAGTAGTTTATTATTTTTGTCTTGTCAACCTTTGTCTAGATGAGTTGTTGCTCAGGTTATGAGCTTAATGGTCCAAGATTTATAATTTAGATGTTGTGTTGCCCGATTTTCTAGGCCCTCAGTAGAGTCAATTTTTATGTTTCAGTGGCTAACTCGATTGCATACGGTGTCGAGTGCTAGTCATGCGTCCTCTAGTTTAGGGCGTGACAACATTCAACAATATAGGGCTTTTCCCATATTTGTTTTATCATTTTATTATTTATTGATTTATTTATTTATTTTTCTTTTCTATTATCATTAGCTACAAAATGATCCTTCATTATATCTCAAAATCATGTCACTCATTCTTATAAGCCATAACTTATTTCTAAGAACTATAAAAAAGTTTAACATAAAATTAATTGTTAAAATTCATAAAACGACTAAGAGGATTGTTACAACATGTCTAGACGTAAAAAAAATCTTGTTTGAATTAAAAAACACAATAAGTAAATAAAACAAAGGGAGGTGTGGGTAGCGTGTGTTTGTTTGTATGTGTATATATATATATATATATATATATATATACACACACACACTAGTTTTGTGGCATGTGTGTATAGTATATATAGTATACAATGATTGTCATAGAATTACTTGTATTTTGAGATCAAAATGATCAGATATTATTGAAACATTTCAAAATACATTCAAAGTATAAATATGGGGAGAAAGTGACATTTGTTTAGTATTATTATTATATATTTACTTCACTCAACTTTGTAAAAAAATCTAACCAACAAAATTTGAAAATAATATCAATAAAGGAAATGTCACCAATAGTCTTTCCTCTTGAAACTATGAACATAAATGATTGACACCATTTAAGTATAATTTTTCTCTTAAATATTTATACTTGAAATATAGTTTGTGCATGACATTAATCAAAATTACCATAAATATTGCAATATTTTATCTTTATACTTAATCTATCTTTTATCAATTAATATTTGAGTAAGTCTATCGAGAGGTAATTCTAAACAGAAAAGGTATTTCATTGTTATAACGAATGATGGTTAAACTAAGGTTTGATTGTATGCCACATATGTAGCTTGACCAATTCTTTGTTTTAAATATAGATATATATTTCAGTATCATAAATTAATTTTAATGTATCAACAACATCACATTTGGTGAAAAATATTTCATTTCTTTAATTTCTACCTTATCTTTGTAGAATTATAGTATTCTCCTTTTTCCTGCGGCATACATATATATAGTTGTTGAGTAATGAAAGTATCTAAAATCTTACAGAAGTTTTATCGTGCTATAATATATTAAACTTTTTCAATAGTAAAAATTAATTAGATGAATAAAATTTAAAGTATTGTTTATAGAATCTTTAATTTGAATTAAGATTAATTTATGGTCAATCACTATATTTGTATCTATTTTTATATAGCTAACAAGAGTGTATCTTGTGAAATAAAATTTTCTCAAATTCGGATGAACAAAAAGGGAAAACAATATATGGAACAATACATAGTCAATGAAGAAGGAAGACAAAAATATATTTTCATGCTATATTCAATATATCTTTTGTTCCATTTGATTAAATCTCTTGTCACCAACACTTACTTTCGTCATTCATTTTGACTAACATGTCCATTAAATCTAATTATTGTCATGTCTATATTATCATATTATAAGTAGAAGTGAAAATCCATTTTTGAAATAGTGGATTTAAAATCAAAATAAATGATTCAATGGACAATGTTGATGTCCGTTTTATCAAAATCAGAAAGAATCTGCTTCATTTGAGGGTGAAAAACTAAAGAAGAAATATCTTACCTAAATCATGTAACTTTTTTCACATTTGTTTATTATTATTGTCTTTCCCACAAGTTTTTGTCACTGTTAACTCATGGAAATGAAAAGAAAAATATGGGTGTGAATTTATGAATGATTTGCTATAATTAGTTCAGCGACTCTTTCTTATGTGGTACCTCGAATTGCGTTGGATTTTGAACTTAATCAATTGTTGAAAATAACCCTTAGAGTTTATTAAAAGAAGAAGAGTAGAAAACATTCAAAAATGTAGTTTAAAAGTTAGAAGAAACACTCTATTTATAGCCAAAAAATCGTAGTATCAATAGGTGCTAATTGTTCCATATTAGAAAAGTTACATCCTTTCGAAAAGTCACTACTCATTGAAAAAGTCACAACCCTTCTGAAAAGTCACAACCCTTCGAAAAAGTCATCACTCATCGGAAAAGTCACAACCCTTTGGAAAAGTCACAACATTTCGGTAAAGTCACAACTCATAAAAAATGTCAACGTAGAAAAAGTCGCAACCCTTTGAAATAGTCACATCTCTTTGAGAAAATCACAACCCTTAGTATGAAATGGTATCTACATTTAACATAATACAAATAATTAAATTAATAAATAAAATAAATTGAGTACCTTTAGTTGATGGTATTATAGTAATTCAACATTCAATTGAGGAGTTCATGCTCTGTGTGTGTCTGTGTGTGCGCGCGCGTGCGTGCGTGCGTGCGTGCTTGCAAATTTAAATTTGTGTTAGAAGTAATGATTCCTCCAATCCATAATATTCTTTTAATTTTTTTGGAATAAATTTAAACATTTTAAAAATAAAAAATAGTTTCTAATAATAAAAAATTAACAAATAAAGGCATATTAATTCTTTCTTTGCATAAAGTACAAATAATTGCTAAAAGTACAATAAAAATATTGAAATGCTATATTACATGCTAGAGTAATAATATGCATGTACATTGGTATATAATTATTTTACTTTTCAACAAATTCAATAAGTGTAATTTCTTAAAAACCTAACTAGAAGAAGAGGTAGTGAAGTAGATTCTAATAGCTAATTGAACTCACTATTCCGATTTGCTTTCTTTGAATCTTCCCTTTCATGTATTTATTACTCCTAATTAATAAGTCTACATATTTATAGCTCGATAAAGCTTTTTCAATTCTCCTAATTATCTTTACACCGAAGAGACATGCACGTATGTGATACATAACTAGTAATATTTATGAGATAAATGAAGGTTGTAAATAGAATTTAATTGCTAGTAGTCCCCATTCTTCCTAAAAATATTGTATGTATTATATAAAAAAGCCATATGCATAATCTAGTAATATTTAAAAGAAAAGACATTTCATCTAACTTAGATGCTAATTATGAATAAAAAGTAATTATATATAGACATTATCTGTACATATATATTATGAATGTGATTTAATTTCATTGTTACAACTTATATGTTTTAGCTCTAGTAGTACTAACCGATTTATTTTGAAGTACAAATTAATTCACAAAGAATCCTTTGACTTTCCTAGATAATAAAATTACTAAATGAAACAACAATTCATTATAACTTACAATTTAATTATTAATTCTTTCATTGTCTTTCTAATAAATAACCTACAATTCAATAAATAATTAAAATATTACTATTTAATATTTACTTAATTTGGATGTAATATAGACTAGGAGTAAAATGGTAATCAATTTTTTCATCTTTTTAATTTCTCAATTTTAGTAATATATGATATGATATGATATGATACGATGATGTGTATATTCTGTATTGTTGTCTATCACTAGGTTATTGCACTAACAAAAGTATTTCAATGTGTTGACAGATTCAGTGGTCTTAAAGAAGGAAGATGGAAAAATAAATCATGCTCAGAGGTATTTTATTTCATAATAAATCATATGTCCACAAATACACTGTAATTGTGATCTTCTCTTTTTTCAACTAAATTCATTATGAATATTGAATTTTTGAAGAATTTTCTTTTGTAGGGTAAATAATTTATAAGTAAATTAATATTAGAATGATTTGAGTATCACATAGTTCTCTCTCCGTTGTTACGGTTTTGCAATTATTTTTCTCTCTCCTTCTTGCCTTTATAGTAGCTCTATATATTTTCATTAAAAAGAAAAAAAATCATGGGCGTACAACATAAATAGATTAATCCGATGAATCGAATGATGACATGACAGAACAACATGGCACTGAGATTCACAAGTTTCCAAAAGATGACTTTAAAATAGTTTCTTATCCGTAGTAATGTGATGAAGAATCTTAATTACCTATATTACCTCAAAACTACATTACAAGAGAGGAAACAAAGATTAGTTATGTTGACAATAGGCATGTAATAACTTCCTCTACTCTAAATCATTTATAATGTTCTGAGCAGTGTCCAAAGTATGATATTATAAAATAGTTAGTCTATTATTATCAATCCAGAAAAACACTTCATTTCATAAGCTTGTAGAACACTTTTATCAAACAACTGATGTGTATTTTCAATCTAATCATGAATATTTTTTTGTCTCTAGACTGTTCTGCAAATAGAGTCTCTAGTCCTTCCCCATGGTTTCTTACTTGTAATGAAGGGAAGGACTAGAAACTCCATTCGCAAAACAGTCAAAAGATAACAAATTATGATTAAATTTAAAATCTTCATCCATGTTTGAGAAAAGTGTCGTGAAAGTTTATACATTGAAGTACTTTTCTCGAATGCTAATAATGAACTAAGTATCTAGTGATTTCATTTTTCAAACACTACTTGAAAGTTGATTTATGATATAGAGGGGAGGAAGTGCACTAAATGATTCCTGGACAGGTATTTGATCTTCCTGTCCTCTCTGCTAATGTAGTTTGCATCTAATGTAGCTAATTAAAACTCTTCATTCTACTCTTACTGATAAGGATAGTATTAATGTTGTCCTCTGAAGGGGGGGGGGGGGGAATGGAGGCAAAATCATAACAGCGAAGAGAACCATGCATGATCCAAATTATTCCAATACTACTTTTCCAATAAATTAATACCTTAAAAAAGAGAAAATCCTGGAAAAAGCTAGTCTTTATAATGAACTTACTTAAAAATAAAAACACGAAGATCGTCCCTTATAGCGTATTTCAGGCATATGATTTTTTACTTCATACATTATCACTAAACATGATAGAACTATGTCTTACATAGACAGGAATGTTTATCAATAGCCAAAGGAATCAAGTCGATGTTATCCCAATTATCACACAAGACAGTAGCAAACTCATGATTGCCAAAGGTGAAAGGTCCCAAACCTTCCTTCTTTTTTACTTCATCTACATAAGCAATAGAGAAAACCCAACAAGTCAATTTAATCTCTTCTTCATGGGATCCCTTTTTCTTGGTAATAATAACTATAGTCTGTTCAACAACTGAAACTTTTTTTACTTCTTTCGGCAGCAACCTTCTACTCCAACTGATGATTTGCGTGATATGACATAGATACTCAATATTGTTTCTTGAAAGTTGCCCTGTGAGGTTTTTTTTTCTCTCTTGTGATGTCTCTCATTTGCGTTTCATATATTTTGAGAGGCAGTAAGGGGGTTGATCATCTTAGACATGGTTCAAACTTTTGCATATGTCCTTTCTTAGTTCTATACAACATTCTCAAGCTTCATTCACCACTATTGTGAGTGACATATCTTCCCTCTAGGAGGTATGTAAAATTTTTCACTTTTATTTCAAAAGGTACTGTTTATCCCTATTAACCTGTACTATAATTACCTCAGTTCTACTACCCGGTCACTTTTTTATGCTAATCTTGGGGTTTTGGTTTGCATTGACTCATAAATTCTGACCTTTGAAACTGTATAATTGATATTGTTCTGAGCATCGTTCACATAATTTGTTTTATCAGATTGCATCGGAGGAGCCTCTCAACTCTTCATCATGCGCTAGGCATAATTTTGTCGTGATAACTTGCTCATATTTGATTGTTTTAACTTAGATCACTTTTCGTAAGATGTGGCGGCAGTTGAGTCTAGTGTCGAACTGAAAAACAAATTCTACAAGAGGCAAAACCAAGAAAACATAATTAAAAAAATCAATATAGAATCCATGAGCTGAACTCAGGTGGATACGTTTTAATAGATGACCATAGAAAAAAAAGTTTGATTAAAAGAGAAAGAGAAGGAATTTTGGAACTTGTGGTATAAACTAAACTATTGACACTTTATTGATATAAGGTAAAACAAGAAATTTGAAGTTAAATTTTTACTAAATATGGAAAGATGTCCTTTCTTGGGGAATGACTAAAAAGGAAAGAGTAACACATAAAGTGGATCACACATAATATGGTACTAGCTACTGTTACCTATTTAAATCCTACCAATAGTAGAATGGAAAATCCAGAGATGTTATATCTTTGGTATCCATTTTGTCTTCGTTTCAGTTGTCACTACCATTTCTTTTTATCTTTCTATCGAGCAACAGTAATCCTCTAACCAGATTGATCAAGAGTTTGAGGGAGAGAAAATTGACACAACTCTACTAAAGAATGATCTATATATAATTGTTGAAATTTGAGTGTGGTCAATAGATTTTTATGACATCGATTTTGAAGTTACAATGCTCGAGGACACTGCGTCTTATTATTCTTGAAAAGTTTCGAATTGGATCCTTGAAGACACATATGCAGTTAGAATCTTTGCAGGAATAATAAGCTGCAGTGTCCTCGAGCATTTCAGCTTCAAAATTGTTCTCATAATAATCCATTGACCTCATTCCATTTTCAATAAATATATCTAGCACACTCTCTCTCCCCCACACTCTCAACCAATCTGGTTAGAGGAATATTGTTTCACAATGAAAATTTAAAAGAAATGGTAGTGATAATTCAAAGAAAGACAAAGGGGATACCAGAGGTATAACAACATCGTTGTATAAAGTTTATGTAAATGTGTTTGTTGGGTATATATAATTGTGTGTTTGTTGGGTTGAATTATATTTGCATTGCAGGTGGGCAGCAGAAAATGAAAATGCAGAAAAGCGACGTACAACGTGGTTTTTTCCGTCGCTTTTCTGGGTTTTTAAAAAATAATTTCTAGAAGAGCGATGGACAGTGTCCTTTTGTCCATTGCTTTTCTGGGATTTTCCAAAAATAAATTTTCACAAAAGCGACGTACTCTGTCGCATTGTGGAAATTAAAAAAAAAAGAAAAGAAAATTAAAACATATCGACAGAGTCTTTCACTTTTGTTAAAAAAATTCAAAAATAAATAATAATCAGTTTGTGACGCCGTCCGTTACTTTTGGAAAAGTGTCGTGCAAAAAAGCGACGAACGAATTGTTTCGCATATCCATCGCTTTTATCCGTCTCTTTTTGGCAGTTTTTCAGTAATGCTTGTTCCACCACCGGAAGGGAGAATAGTGATTGGAACTAAATTCGTATATAGAAACAAGCTACATGAGAATGAAACAATCATAAGAAATAAGGCAAGGTTGGTAGTTTAGTAGTACAATCAAGACGAGGGAATCAACTATGATGAGACTTTTTCTCTTGTAGAAAGACTTAAAGCTATTTGATTACTCATTGCATTTTCTTATTTTAAAGATTTCACTCTCTATCAAATGGATGTGAAGAGTGCATTCTTGAATAAATATTTGAGAGAAAAAGAATGTGTAAAACAACCACCTGATTTTCAAAAACCAGAGTTCCCTGATCATGACTATAAATTAGACAAAGCTTTGTACGGGCTAAAGCAAGCTACAAGAGCATGGTATGAAAGGCTATCCAAGTTTCTACTAGACCATGGTCATATAGAGGTAAATTGAGAACACTCTTTTTCTTAAAAATCAATGGAAAAGACTTGTTGATTGTGCAAGAATATGATGATGACATAATCTTTGGATCTACAAATAGTATGAAGACTCAAGTGTTTGTTAAACTTATGAGTGGAGAGTTTGAAATGAGCATGATGGGTGAACTTCATTTATTTCTTGGATTACAAATCAAGCAAACACCAACAGGTACATTGATTCATCAACAAAAGTATGTGAAGGAATTGCTCAAAAAATTCAACACGAATGAAACAAGGTATATTGATACTCCTATTGCTACTACTACTAAGATGGATCTGGATGAAACAGGTGCATATGTTGAGCAAAAGGTGTACAGGGGAATGATTCTCTCTATACCTTATTGCAAGTAGACCTGATATTGTGTTTAGTGTAGGTTTTTGTGCCAGGTTTCAAGCAAATTCCAAAGAATCTCATCTTAAATTTGATTAAAGAATTTTCAGGTATCTCAAAGGAACCACTAATATGGGACTTGGTACCACAAAGTAAGAAACTTTAAACTCGTTGGTTATGCAGATGCTGATTATGCTCGATACTTGGTCAATAAGATATGTACCACAGTTATGGCTCACTTCCTTGGAACATGTTTGATAAACTGGTCCACCAAGAAACAAATTTTTTTAGCCTTGTCTACTACTGAGGTTGAATACGTTCCGGGTGGATCATTTAGTGCACAATTGCTATGGATCAAACAACAACTGTTAGATTTTGGTTTAAATGTTGGTAGGATTCCTATCTTATGTGAAACATACTAGTTCTATTAATATAGCAAAGAATCTTGTGTAACTTTAATCTCGTTGGGTATGCAGATGCTGATTATGCTCAATACCTGGTCAACAAACAATGTACCACAGGTATGACTCACTTCCTTGGAACATGTTTGATATCCTAGTCCACCGAGAAACAAAATGTTGTAGCCTTGTCTACTGCTGAGACTGAATATGCTGCAGATTGATCATGTGGTGCACATTTGTTATGGATCAAACAACAACTGTTGGATTTTGGTAGGATTCCTATCTTATGTGACATTACTAGTGCTATTAATAAAGTAAAGAATCTCGTCAACATAAACGAAGAAAACACATGAGACACCATTTTCGGTGAGATAATGCAAAAAAAGGTCACATATCAATAATGTTCTACTCCACTAATGAGGAAAAAATGTTAATATTTTTACCAAGGCATTACGTAGAGAGCACTTTGAAAAAAGTAAACTACACTTGGGGATGATTAAGATTGTATAATTTCCCTCCCTCAATAATAGGTTAGAAAAGTGTCAGTATATGAAATAATAAGTGTTTAGGCTAGGAAGTGATAATTTCTCTAGTCTATTAAAGACATTCACTTGTATATCAATTTTGTCCTTATCAGCTCTCATAAATTCTCATGGATCTTTGTTACTAGGAGCAGTGAAATATGTTGCCAATTTGTGTTTGAAAAATAGAATCACCGATTCCAACAAAACCTTGGAGAAACAAGAAGTTATCAAAGTTTAATGAACCAGTAAGAAAGATGAACGAAATTAATTCACAAAAACTAAAATCTGTAAACGTAAAAGAATCTAGAAAATTAAAACCGAAATTGATCAATCCCACTGAATACACAGTGTCCCCTTAAGGAAATTATTCCCCTCTAGTATCCGAGTTTTGATTCGAAATATGTCCTCGTAGGATAGAGTAATCTCAATCACCAGCGTATTGATACCCAAAACTTTGATGTCAGCGAACCACTTAACATGAATAAAGTAACAAAGAAAATTTTGTGCAGAAAAAGAAGAAGCTAGAAAAATTCCTAAGGAAAAAATCTAAAGAATCAATGTATTTATAGGCAAGAGGAACAACTTTTGAAATAATGCAACCCTTTCAGAATCCACACGACCATTCATGAGAGTTGCAATCTTTCAAACGGTCAAGGTTGTTCCTGAAAGTTTCAACCTTTCAGAACAATCACTTCCAATGGAGGGAAATTAAAATAAAACAGGAAAAAATTAAAATAAAATGGGTCGCATGCGGATCCAAGTCGGGTCTGTCCATTAACTAATTAATTGAAATGTTTTGTCAATTTAGTTTAATTAAATTTAATTAAATAAATAATTAACTAAATATAAAAGAAACTTTGTCCAAAACATAATCTCTCGATCGATCATTTTCTAAAGTCGTAGCCGATCTGAGCAAGTGAGCGAGCGACGAAGGCGCCAAGGGAGACCTCTTTCCAACAGTTTTAACAATTAATAGAAGTGTTTCTATATTTAACATATCCTAGTTTTCTTTCCACCACATATTTGGAACAAATGCCGTTTCACTAAAGCATTAGAGGACTTTTCAAGTTTTCAACTCTTCAAGTTCATCTCTTTTCATGTTCCCTCCATTTCCCATTAACTCTTGCTACATACCCAATAATCCCCAACATGAATTGGGAATGGTTATAACATAGGAATGTGCGAACAAGTGTGTACTTTGAAAGCAAGGATCAATTACATCTGGATAAGTATGTTTCCCCTTGGACTTTCCATTGTGAACATATGTCGTATATACTCGGCCAATAGGTAGATGCGATATCTTTAAACCGTCGAACTTTGGTGTATACTAAGACAACCATGTGTCACACAATTAACTCTTTCTTTTTTATGGTTCTTACGGTTGTGTTCGTTTCAGCCATGAACACCTCCTGGTTTCATGAGTGTACAGATAATAGGCCTTTGACATAAAATTCTCTTTGAAGCAGCTTACATTTCAAACTCACATAGGTGATTTCTAACCGTGTCATCTTGTAGATATACTATTTCGTCAAATCTGCCAAACTTAGCAAATTATTGAAAACCTGAAGCTTTATTAACTCATTAACAAGACTTAAAGACTTGACATTGTTCCTGAACATTGTCTTCATCATGAGATTGGATTGATTTGATTGACAATGTCGAATCATCAGTCACAACTTTGTTTTTCTCCTTGTTTCTAGCTCTTGAGATCTCCAGTCTGCTAGATAGTGTTACTGCATGCTGACTTGTCCTAAGCCGTAAACCCATTCCCTTATATGATCTTTCAACTGGCTCTCTCACTAGGCCTTTCATTTGTGGATCTGACACATGAACTCATGGTTTCATTGAGTCAATTGTGATAATTCCACTAGAGAGAAGTTGTCTTTTTGTGTTGTGTCTCCATCGTATATGACGAGACTTACCGTTGTACATGACGCTCCCTGCCATACCTATTGTTGCTTGACTATCGCAATGTATGCAAATAGGTCCCAAATGTTTGGGCCAAAATGTTCTATTCTTCCGTTCCGCCAAACCATTTGACTGTGGTGTATAGGGTGCAGTAATTTGATAAATAATACCATATTCCAAACATATCTCTGTAAAAGGAGATTCGTATTCTCCACCCCTATCACTTTGAATAATTTTATCTTTCAATTCAATTGGTTTTCCACTTCATTTTTGTATTGCTTAAATGCATCAATTGTTTCATCCTTACTATTAAGCAAATATACATAACAAAATCAGTGCAATCGTCAATAAAATTTATAAAATACTTTTTCCCACCTCGAGATGGTGTTGACTTTATATCGCATATATCTATGTGAATTAAGTCTAAAAAATTTGAATTTCTTTCAACCGAGTTGTAAGGATATTTAACAAACATACTTTCCACACAAATGTCGCATTTCAATTTATCACATTTAAAATCCCGCAATACTTCTAAAGTAACCAATTTTCGCAAGGCTTTGTAATTATAATGTCCCAAAAGGGCATGCCATAAATCATTTGACTCCAATAAGTAAACAGAAGAAGAATTCTTATCAATACTGTCGACAACCATTACATTAAGTTTGAAGAGGCCTTCATTGAGGTAGCCCTTTCCTAAGAACATCTCATTCTTACTTAATACAACTTTGTCACTAACTAGGACACACCTAAACCCGTTCTTAACAAGCAGTGCAACAGAAACTAAAATCTTCCTAATAGTAGGACATGCAGAGCAATGTTCAAAGTCAAAGTCAACACCTTGTCGGATGTCATTTTTGACATTACTTACCCAGTTCCTGCAATCCTTGTTGTTGTTATGTTTCACTTGAAACAATCTTCATCGAACTCAGCAGGAGTGTACATTGCAAATGCTTCTTTCGCTGAGCAAATATGTCGAGTTGCATCTGATTCGACAAACCACTCCTTGGGATTTCCAACTATGTTGCACTTCGAGAACATTGCACCCAAGTCATCTCCATCTTCCCTGTGTTCCACAATGTTTGCTTGACTTTTTGTCTTTCTTGGAGCACGAAAGTCAGAAGACTTATGACCAACCTTATAACAATTGTAACAGTGGCCTTTGAATTTCCTCTTGGTCTTACTTATGTACGTTGGACTTCTTTCTCTTCTACTCTTTAGTAGAAGCTTCTTTAACAATATTGACTCCAATGATTGTATAACTCTTACGAGACTTCTTTTCGGCGGTTTTGTTATCTTCCTCAATCTTGAGCCGAATCAAAATATCTTCAAGCTTCATTTCCTTACGCTTATGATTTAGATAATCCTTGAAATCGTTGCACAAAGGAGCTAACTTCTCGATTATTGCAGCCACTTGAAAAGCTTCATTTACTACGGCTGCTCCAATCTAGAGGACTGATCACGAAGCCTATATTTGATGCTCCGTGGCATGAACCAGGCCAAAAAATCCTCTGAGAAGTGACTCCAAGATATAAGCCGATCCAATTGGCCTAGACTCACTGTACGTATGCCACCACTGCCTGGCTGGACCACAAAACTTATTAGCAGTTAAGTCGACTCTTTTCGACTCCAAGAGGCCTAATGAGTGTAGATGCTTTTTGCAAGTGACCTGGAACTCATGGGCATCCTCCTCAATTGCCCCTGAGTTGAGAATATCGGTGGTGCCAACCTCGGGAATACCCTGAGCATCTATTCTGTCGCATTGGCATCTCTCTAACCTCTAAATCCGGAGGGGCAACCATAGGAACTAGTGGCGGCTGAATCTGTGGTGCCGCCGCAGGAAGTTGAACCTACGGTGCTGGAGCAGGATCAGGAGCTGGTGTTGGTACTCTTGTGTTGGCGCTTCTGGGTCTGGTGCCTGTCCAATATCCATAATATCTGCTACTATGGGAGTCAGAAGAGCATGAAGATCAGGAGCTGCAACTAGTGCGGGTAGTGGCTGGGATGGCCCCGGCCCACTGGCTGTGGAGGTACATGTGTTGCATGAGGCTCCTCCTCCTTATCCCGGGTCAGTGCTGTGTCCCTACCCCGACCTCGGGATTGGCATCTAGCCCAAGCTGGGGGTTTGTCTGCAGGCCCGGGTGCATCACCTCCGTCTGCACCGCCTCGCATGCGAGCCATCTTACGATAAAGTGAAACAAGTGAGATTTCAAGGAACCAATAAGGCACAAGCTACATAAAAGTGAAACAAAACAGAAAATATTCCTAAACACATCCAGTAGCCTCGTGAAGACAAGTTAATGACGTATCCACACCGATTCGCAAGACTTTACTAGACATTATCTTTGTACAAGCGAGAGCGGTGAACCTGGGGCTCCTATACTTCCTTGTCACGACCCGATTTCTCGAGTCATGATGGCACATACTATAACCCATCAAAATAAGCATCACAATCCTTACCTTCAACTGGTAATGCTAGAATGGGTGTGGTGGTCAAAAGAGTCTTGAGATTTTGGAAACTCTCTTACAATTTTTCAGTCCATTCAAATTGTGTCTCTGTTTTGGTCAAATTTTTCAAGTGAGTGGCAACAGAAGCAAAGTTCTTCAAAAATCTATGTTAGTAGCTAGCGAGCCCTACAAAACTCCTAACTTCCATCACAAAGCTAGGCCGAACCCAATTCTCATCCGCCTCAATCTTTTTAGGATCTACCATAACCCCTTCTTTTGAAATTACATGCCTAAAAAATGAAACCGAAGTCAACAAAAAATCACACTTACAGAAGTTAGCATACTACCTTTGTTTCCCAAGAACACCTAGAACAATACAAAGATGGTAGGAATTCTCTCATACCTTTTCGAATAGACCAAAATATCATCAATAAACACTATAACGAATGAATCAAGAAATGGCTTGAACATCCTATTCATTAAACTCATAATAGCGGCGGGCACATTAGTTAACCCAAATGACATAACAAAAATCTCATAGTACCCATATCGGGTTCAAAATACCGTTGGGCACATCTTTCGGCCGAAATTTCAACTGATGGTCACCAGACCTTAGATCAATTTTGGAGAAAACTGATGTACCTTGCAATTGTTCAAAAATATTATCTATTTTAGTCAAATCATATTTGTTTCGAATAGTGACCTTATTCAAATGTCATTAATAGATACACATTCTTATACTACCATCCTTTTTCTTAACAAACTAGAACCGAGTACCCCATGGAGAAGTGCTAGCATGAATAAATCCTTTATCAAGAAGCTCTTGGATTTAATACTTAATATCTCTTAATTCCGCCGAGGCCATGCGATACACGGGGTGGAAATAGTACAAGTACCAAGCTATAAATCAATGCAAAAATCTATATCCCTATCCGGACGCATACCATTCAAATCACTAGGAAACACTTCTCGAAATCCTGACACCATAGGAATGGAGTCAATGGATGGAGAATCAACCTCAAGATCTCGGATATAAACAAAATAAGTTAAACCACCCTTCCCTACAAATTTTCTAGCCCGAATGGAGGATATGATCTTGCTTTCTAGGCTTGGACACCCATTTCCACTCTAATATTTCCCTTCCCGGAATTTCTAGAGTTACAGACTTAGTGTTACAATTAAGAACATCATAATAAGAGAACAACCAAGTTATACCTAATATTATGTCGAAGTCAGTCATATTCAACCCAAGTCTGAAAACCCATAAACAAAATAGGAAAATCATGATGGATATGGGTGACAATGACAGACTTTCAACTAGGTAGAAACATGGATGGGGGCTTCAAGTATATAAAAATTATAGCAAAATTTGAGGCAAATCGCATAGACATATAATAATATGTAGAACTCAGATCATATATCATATTAATCATCCGGTCACAAACAAGAATAGTACCCATGATCAATGCGTCAGACGCCCTTGCCTCATTCTTGCCTGGAAAGGCGTAACACTAAGACCTATCCTCATGTCAAGCGACTTCCCTTCCTGGGTAACCCTGTCTGCTTACCATTTCCTCTACTTCCACAACCTCGCTGATTACGTCCTCACCTACCATTTGGACACCCTCGACCATTATTACCATTTCCCACGAGTACCACTTCCCTAGACGACTAGTACACGAAATCCAACACACATGAGGAAGCGTAGACAGTCAAATGAAATCCAATCCACGAAATAATTTGATCTATGGACAGCATCGTTGTGGTAAAGGTCGTAATGCCAGAGGAATCATTACCACAAGGCATAGAGGGGGAGGTCATAAGCGTCTATACCGTAAAATCTCTTTTCGATGGAATGAAAAAGACATATATGGTAGAATCATAACCATAGAATACGACCCTAATAGAAATGAATACATTTGTCTCATACACTATGGGGATGGTGAGAGGAGATATATTTTACATCCCAGAGGGGCTATAATTGGAGATACCATTCTTTCTGGTATAGAAGTTCCTATAAAAATGGGAAATGCCCTACCTTTGAGTGCGGTTTGAACTATTGATTTACGTAATTGGAAATAAAAAATTTTGTTTACGATGAAACCTAGAAATCGATCACTGATCCAATTTGAGTACCTCTGTAGGATAGACCTCAACAGAAAACTGAAGAGTAAGGGTAGCAAGTGATTGAGTTCACTAGTTCCTCATAAAAAATTATTGACTGACAAGATATAGTAATATGGAGGTTCTAAAAAGAAGATTTAGCTTGGTATATTCCATCAATAGAAAGCCATATCTATATATAGAAAGAAAAATAGAAATTGTATACAGGTGCTTACACTTTCCTAAGGATTGTAAGACCCGATCACCCGTCAAAGAAATATCCTTAGGTCTTAAGTCTACAGCTCCGTAGCTTGTGTCGCCTACATAGGGTAGAAAAGAATGCTTTGCATGAACATCTCAATGTCCAAGATAAAAAGAACGAGGGGAAGAATCGACGAGGCGAGTGTTCTCGAAGAGAAAATCGTGATGGAAAAAGCGTGAGGAGAATTCGAAACTCGAGATATGCAAAATAAAAAGACTCCCTGGGAGATGGTATTCTTTGTTTTAGGTCTTGATAGATTTTTCTATCGATTGAAGTTATTACGCTGGCTGATTAAATCTCTTCCTAACGCCTTTAGGGGCTGTGAAGAGAGCCCAGTTCCAGGCCCTCTTTTAGAAAGAAAAAAATGGTACAAAAAGAGGGCTTGGGGGTATATATACTATAAAAATTGATGATGGTTTATCATCATCAGAACAAAGATCAGTCTAGGTCGAGATGAATGGAAGATGCTTCTGGAACTAGTTTTTGATAGGGTCTATCTTAGCTCGAAGGAAAGAACAACCAAAGTTAGACCCCCAAAGAATATGGATTCAAATCTGTTAGTATTTGACAAAGAACCTAACGGAATTTAACAAGCAGTAACCGGAATCAAAGTTTTGCAAAATGGTGTCAACCGGTAATAGAATGTAGCTAGATAACTGATGCCACAGCATCCAAAATATGTGGGATGGAGTTCATGGTACACTAACTTAACCTTCAAGGTCAGATAGTGCTACAGTGAACATCAATCCACTATCTAGCTCAAAATTAGCCTCACGAACTACTAACACTATTATTCGCGTAGCCCTTTTTTGTTTTGTGCTATTTCATCATAGGCTGTCGGAACTTGCTTCTTAGCGCTACGTGGGAAGAGAATTTCTCTATTCAGCCCCCCCGACTTCAATTACAAACTCTTACTTCTCGGTCTAACTTGGACTAATCCCTTAGCAGGCAAGAAATTCCTACTAACCAGACAGAAAGTAAGTTTCCACTCACTACCAAAGCGCTGTCGCACCTCTACTATTTTCGGCGTAACGAGGTTTTAGTCTTTACGAGGGCACCCCCTGGCCAGATTCAATCCCAAGGGTCAATCAAGCCTTTGAAACTAGTGAAAATAGTCGTCACAGTCTGAGTTCCTGCTTTCAACGAGACTTTCTTAGCTTGTCAAACTTTCTCTCCTTCACCAGGAAAGTTATCCGGTAAGCAAGATCTTTGATTGATGTGCCTGAATAAGGTTGATCAATGGTAGCTGCTTGGAGCTTTCTCTATACCTTAATTGAACTGCCCCGCTCTTAGCTCGGGGCATCCCTTGTTTTTTCTTGGATTGGACTAAGCGGCAATCCTTACTATGGAAGCAGACCTTGTCATTCTTCTCCTTCAATGCCAGTGGATAAGTACACTAGGGCTGGAATGCTCTTTTATCATGTATGTGGATTACTTGGTCGATTACCTGATTGCACTAGTCTCATAGCCATCTCTTTAGCGTCCCGCCATTCCTTCTTGTTAACACAGGAAATCTAACTCATTCTAAGGTAGAGCTCTTAGAGTCCTACTTAAAGTGAAAATTAGTTCTTTAGTTAAAGCAAGGAGAGCAGAAACTGAGGGAAAAAACCTATGTTCTTACGCGGGATGGGAATAAAGGCTACTAAGATCTGAACTCACGACCTAAGTACTAAGGAACCTTAGAATGGGGATGGCAATCTTATACAGAAAGTACCGCTCTCTAAAGTAACCTTGCAGGGGGCCTGCGTATAGCATTCTAAGATCTCAATACGAGAAAGAAATCAGACCTATAACCTCACTGCAGTGGCTTGTAGACTTGCATTGCCGCGGAAAGCTCAAGTGAAAACCTATTAGAACTGTGGGCCTCACCCGTCTACTACTCGACCTTAAGTAACTACAGTTAGGAGGATCCATCCAATAGCTTAATGACTTGCTTGGGTCATCTAAGAGGTAAGGCCTCCTCCGATCGACCCTAACTTTCATTATTGAGCTAAAGGAGTTCCCTAGCCCTTCAAGTTTACACGCTGATCCCTCTATGATGGCATTCTTCTTCCTCTCCGACTGTACGATATTATCCTTGCTAGTTTGATATCTCGAATTAAGGTTTTCGATTGGATTAGTTATAAATCTACCATACTCTACCATACTGTAGAGAAAAGAATGCATGTTCATTCGGACATTGAGAAGGAATGTCAAACCAAATCCGGTGTCAACACTTGACTGACCAGAGGACCTAACTAGCTTTAACCGAATTTTCGATAGGCTAGGAAGCATTTCTTTGACTCTTCTATGTCTATTAAGTGTTTTGATCATTGCGCCGATTCTCGTCTTTCGTCTTTTCTTTTTTGTGTCGAGCGAGTTTGGAAAGAAGGTTCCCGGTTGGCTTTGTATGAAGAATCCTATCTTTCTAGCCCTAAGTGAGCCATAGATTGTGAGTGAGCTTTCGAGGAGTATAGATCGAGCGTCGAAATACTAGTGGATCAATTTGTCTTTATTCAATATAGTTATTGAAAGGATAAAGCGGAACAAACGCTTCTCGCAAACAGCAACTATCCATAGCGAGAGAGATCCCTTGTCTTTGTTGCCTACCTCTCTATAGAAATAGAATAGCACGATAGAAGCTCTAACCTATAGCAACTGTAAATATCGAATCAAGTCTCCGCTCTTTAGATCAATCCATCTGAAGTGGAGGAATTCTGGTATTTTTTTTTAATATGACCTTCCCCTCCTATAAAGAGAGTTTCTTGTTCCTTTTCTAACAAGGATGATGAGCGACAATGACATGAATTCAATACTAATAAAAAATGTAAGCCCGCCGCTGAAAGAGACCGAAGAAGGTTCAGCTAGCGCCGGTGCGAGGCCTTCAGATAGTTAGCGCTTTGCACGAGCTTCAAAAGAAAGATAGATCGAGTCACTAAGTAGAGAATTAGATCCGAGAGCAAAAGAGATTATGAATGTTCTCCCACAGGGCAACCCTGAAACAAGTTCTCAAATCAATCTATCGAGCCCGTGAAAGCTGTAGAATTTCATGTGTGAAGCGTAGTGAGAGTGACACAGATCTCCTTTTTTCAAATAGGGAAAGCAAATCCTAATCATCAGGTAAGACGGGATCATTAGAATACGAAACTGCCTAAAAAAGGGAATTGATCAAGGAGACGAAAAGATATGTGAAGTAAAAGAAGAAAAGGTCGCCGATTGCTACTAAGAACCTAACAGAACATTTACTAAATTGGGTTAAAAAATCACTTGTGTAGGTGGGGAAGAAATAGTCTATTCAGGTTCGTTATCGATTAGGTATCAGTGGAAACATAAAGATAAAAGAATTAACTAAGTATTAAATCGACCAAACTGAACAAATGATAGGTCAAGACCATGTTGTTCATTGGGAATTGAAGAGGGGAGAACGAGCATACATCAAATGATTAATTTCTATTTCTTGTTATCGTGGAATTCGTCATCAAGATGGATCGCCCTTACGCTGTCAACGAACTCATACTAATGCTAGGACTTGTCGCAAGCTACTTTGGAAATGAAAGAAGTCTACCGAAAGCCCTTGGTACTTGTATGATCAATCACACTGATAGCTTCAATAGTTCACTGAAATTTATGTGAATGATCGTGACAGCTCTTCAAATCCTATTCAGTCTGATTAGATATGTCACTGAAACAAAGTGATTCCGTTTTGTCTCTCTTTTCTTTACGGATTCCGAGGATGAGCCGGCCGATCCTAACTTCATTTTTGAAGAGCCGGACGACGAAGCCTCCTCCTCAGATAAAGATGTCTCCGACGCTACTCTCCCGGCAAGAAGAACTTTTTCTATTGTGATTTTTTTGGCGAGTTCGATCAGGACCCTAGGTTCGCTAGCTTCCTTTCCGGTCTCGTATGGGGAGTAAGTTAAGCCATTCCACTAAAATACTCTTTATTGATTGAGCTTTCTCAGTCTTGGTTTGAAAGCCTTGACAATTCAATTCGCGTAGTTCGTAGCCATCATTAGAGGAAAGAACTTGTATTACAAGGATTCATTAACTGTAATTCTGGCAATTCCTATCAGGGTGGTGGGTCAGAGCGGATTCCCTTGCTTTAGGGCAGGAATAGCGGAATGGTTGGGGGCCTTGTCTTTAAGAAGCTGGCTTCCACGTAGCTACAACTGTAGAGGATAGTCTCTAAAAGCTACAACCGTCTCTTCTTATTATTCTCCGAAAACATACCTAGGTTTTGGCAATCACTCTACTGACAGAGAACCTAAGAGCTACCAATAAGCCTTTAGGCAGGCAGCGGAAATGGTAACTATCGTATTCCTTTACAATGACTCCTTATGGTTTATAAGAAGGTCGACTTCTTCCTCCTAAGATAAGAGCTTTCCACCAAGCTTGTCACTTTTATAAACCTCTTCACTAATTACCTAGTAACTTTGAAAAAAGAATTTCCACTAGGGTAAAGTAAAATAAAGGGAAGATGAAAAAATGACTACCCTAGCCTAGTAAGTAGTTGTCTATTTTGCGTGCCATTCCTGTGCTGACATATACTGACTTACTGTATACCGCTGTTAGTGGACTGGTCTATTGCTGTAGTATGCTGCTTACCAGTTATGCCGAAGAGAAAAATAAGGAGGATTGATCCTATTCACTGCTAATCGTGCATTTTCTTTCCAATGATAAGGCTTTCGTGCAGTGGAAGTGTTAAGGTCTTCCACTTGAGTTCCCTTGTCAGTTGGGGTTCTAACAGTAGGAGCGCCAAGGTAAGCCCTTGCAGCCATTGAGATATATCTAGTGGAAATGCTTGTTTCCAGCTATCCGCTTCAAGTCTTTAGTTCTGCCAGCAAGCTAGTGCTTGCAGCCTATGGGTTAGACTGCCCTAAAGCGAGTAGGAGTTTACTCACATGCAGTTGGAAAGTTTGAAAGCAGAGCAGGGGTCTTCATTTCAAATGGGCTTTGATAGATCTTTGAAATTGGAAAGATGCTCAGTCCACTCTCCTTTTGATCCAGATACAGTTGGAGTAGTAAGCTCATCTAGTTCCCCCTCTTTCTCTCTTTCTTGCAGTTTGAGTTTTAGTTGTCTTTCCTGTCGATCTCGGCGAGCCAGTCTTAGTAGTTGCCAATAACTTAAAGGCGTTCGGTCTATTTTTTGAGCAAGAATCACAGCCTTACCTTATCTTCACCATGATACGGACTCCAAGTTCTTATGGCAGAGCACGAGGAGATTTATCATCAATATGATGATTTGAATGGAAACCAGAAGCACGACTGGGGTCCTCGTGGTATAAGATAATCAAATCATCAATAAAAGTAACGTAAGCATGAGACTTTTTTGTAGTATCGGTGAACCAGATGGCCGCGGCGATGGAATCTAGGACGGAGGACTTGTAGTATCTCTCTAAATCTGGCAAAAGCGAAAGACCCCCTAACATAATTCGAATGGAGCTAGGCTGACCGCTGAGCCCACTCTGGCCTCGCGGGGCAGGCCCCTGTGTTTGCGAGCTGGAGCTGCCATAGCTTATGGCTATAGCAATGGGAGGGCCCCAACAGAGAGAAAAGTCAGGATAACGAGCGCTCCGCCCGCCAAGCGGGCGGCAGGAGTAGCGTGCAAGTGCTTGGTAAGCCAACAGCCCAGTGAACTGGGCGGGGCACTCGAAGAAAGGGGGGCACATTGAGCAAGTACGAGAAATTGGCCCCGCTCCGCTTTCTTAAAAGCAAGGACCACTACGGGAGGTCAAACCAAGGATCTATGGAAGTGAGGGCTCGTCCCCGGTCAATATTGGATCAAACAATATGGGGCCGTAGCACTGACCTCTTTTTTTTTATTGATTCAATACTATAGGGGAAAAGATCGTACAGTTCCCTACCGAGACAAACTCTCAATGGATCCTCCCCGCGCTGGGAATACCTCTTCCGTGTGTCTTTCTCATGGCGGGAATAGAACAACAGGGAAAGACCGGCCCAGGGCGAGTTTTATTTATTTAAGAGAGAATGGGGAGTGAATCGAATTCAATTTCCGTTCTTTGGGGGCTTTCGGGCCCCTCTCGATCTTTTCCGTAGTTGAGAAGGGGGAAGGAGTATAAATCAATGGACATTAATGAACCATCATTGATGGACGTTGCACATGACACGATCAATTCGACTCAAGGTCCGGCGCTAATAGAAATTGCTTACTTTCCTAGTAGCGAAGGAGAGGGCAAGGCTTTTTTCGTAGTAATAGTGGGCTGGTCTCATGAGATCTATTTTGGACATCGGAATCAAACAAAGGTCGAAGTACCATTCAATTCATTAAAGGGGCATAACAGCACCCTCGCCCGGCGCCATTTCCAGACCTAGCAGCAGATGGGCGGGCCGTGCCTGAATTCAGACCAGACCAGACTCTTCTTTGTTTGAGCTGCTCCCACGCACGCAGGCCAAAGATCTCACTTGTCCTGGAAAGGTATGTAGAGATCTTCGTGGGACCATGGAGGGAGTCTCAATTGATCTTTTCTAGGATTCCTTATCACGCCACACATGGAGATCTTTCCATTGATAGATCAGAGGGTCCTCCCTTGAACAAATTTTTAAAGGTTAGGTTACTACCTGCTTCTACGGAAGAGGTTTACTTTGTACCGCCCGGAGGTCATACAGATCGGAATCCTGAGTGATAAGAACGAAAGGGTTGGTGTGGCCACAGCTACAACTATTGGCGCTTCAAAAGGCTTAGATTCTTGACATCAGATCATCTTGGACGTTTACTGATTCTATTCTTCTGGATGCGCTCTACATTAATCAAGCTCGTAAACTCGCAATTGACTCCAAAATCATTGTTGATTGTGCTTCAATGAAAATAAAGAAGCCCCTAAAATTACCCATACCTAGACTCATGGTTGACCTTCATTTTATCCAAATTATCGGCTGGCCATTTCAAAATCGTCTATACATTTAGAGAAAACAACAAAGTGGCAGAATCTTTAGCAAACTTTGGCTATAATTCTCAGTTTGACTATAGGGTTTCCTCTACAGTCGATCTTCCTCAACAAATTCAGATTTTTTCTCGCAAAAAAGTGGGCTTATTGAATATCATATTGGTTTGGCTTTGTTCACTTTCATTTTATTAGCAGTAATGTTTTTGGCTGTCTTGTAGCTCTTTGTGAGCAGGTCTATGTACTTTTTTTTATGGGTAAGGTTTTGACATCCTCCCCCTTGACCACCCGGCGGGGGGCAGATGGATTATTGACGAAGATGCTTGGGACTGAACACATCCCCCCTTACTTAGTAGGGATTAGGAACAATGTTGGCAAATGATTGTTGAATATAGTTACTCACCTCAGAGCCCAATTTCCTCTGTGGTGTGTATACCGGCCGGGTTGTTGCCCGCAGGACCAAACCTGGATGCTGGGACAAGCTTGGTATACTGTCTTCCCTTTATCAGCAGGCGGTATAGTCGAATTGCAATTATTCCACCAGTACGGGTCACTTTATCCGGATGTAACAGTGTAGTAGCAACTGCAGACGGGGTCGGCATGAGACGTCGGTTCTTGATTAACATCCTTTTGCCACTATCTTTCTTTCCTAAAAATGTAGCCCCTACCATTTGTCGTCTATGGAGATCTGGGATTCGGTATTGAATCAATTCAACATTTCGTTCGATCACTTCAGCAGTCATAAAAAAACTAATTCTATTGAGTTGATTCCATCTCCTTGACTTTGTTCACATTCAGTAGCAGCTTGCTGGTGTCCTTTTAGGTCAGGAACTCCTGCAATAGGCAGCCAGCCTATTGGAAAAAGACTACTCTCATCCCTCTCCTTTCAGTCGAGTGATCTAATTTTTTTCGTGCTTCTTAAGTCGACGTTGACCTGTATATAAGTCAGATGTTGGAAAGGGAAGCCCCCATAATATAAGCACTCTTTCAGTCAAGTAATACCTTCAGAGCCTATAATATAGCTGAGTAGCTAAGACTTTTTAGTAATTGAAAACCGCAGGAATCGACTTGTTTTGCGTTAATGGGGCTTTGAGGGACGTCTTTTCTTTCCCTTATCAAGCAAGTCACACCTAATCGCCCTTGATGCCATCTTGATAAATGGACTGAATGTCTCATCATAGTCTATACCCTATTGCTGGTTGTAGCCTTTGTCTACCACGCGAGCCTTGTATAGATCAATAGTCCCATCAGACTTTGACTTTCTCTTGTATAACCACTTGCGAGCCTATACACAAATTTTGAAATCAAAATTTCGCAGGAAAATGGGATGAACAGAAAGTTTTCCGCCTACTCAAAACTAAGAGGGGATGCCGCCTACTACTAAAATCCCGTTTTTTGCAACAGTTGCGTTCTTCTATGAAAGAAGAAGACTTAGAAAGAACAAAGAAGTTTGGATCCGAAAAAGTATGCTTAGGCAGTTCTTTCGCTGAGCACAACAGAATGAAGAGGAATTTGTATCATTTCAAATCCCTATTCTTATCAAAGAGAAGGAACGAGAAAAACCGAAATATTCCTACTCGAACAAGAAGTCCTATAGTTTACAACTCTTCTTTATATAGTAATTCGACCTATTGCTCCGCACCCCCCCCTCAGTTTACTAAAAAGATCAAAATAAAAAGGATCGAACTACCTACTCATTATTCGGAGGTGAATCATAGAACACCAAAGGCTGTGGTATTAACCGAAGGGGGCATGCTGCAAGAGCGTAGGTGAGTGATAAGCATAGGAGGCGTGCCCGAAGGGCAGCGGCAGCAGTGTGGTTCCCGTCGCTAGATTGAGATCTGCAGGGTGGCGGGTACTTCGACTGCCTTGTATCAGGTGAAGAGAGGATGGTTGTAGGCTTAGTAGGGCTCGAACCTACAATATAACCGTTATGAGCGGTAAGTTTCAACCAATTAAACTATAAGCCCCTACGGATCTCTATATGCAATTCGCTCACTTCGGGAAGAGCGGACGGAAAAAGAAGGTCTTTGTCCTATCTGCTTCTTCCTCTTCCCAGGAATGAAGAATTTTCGAAAAAAACGTTTTTCATTTTTTATTTTTGTTTATAGATTTTTTATTATTATTATATAAATAATATTAAGCAAGCGGCCATTTCGCGACTCAAACAGCCGGTACGCTTTCCGGCTCCAACGGGCGGGGGCTTTCTATTTCCTTGCAATGCCGGTTGTTCGCCTTTAGTTAGAAGTAGAAGTAGAGGGCGCCGTTTTCCCCACACTTCAGAAAAAGTAAAAAAGTATGGATGAAGTAAAAAAAAGTACATAAGGGTTGAGAAAGAAAAACTTGGTTACGGGAACGGAAGGTTAGGCCGACTACTTTAGTAGAGCAAGACCTAAAAAAGTTTATTCCTACCCCTTAACCTTTCTTTCAATGTTGCCAATTCCCGAATACTAATGTACCCTCGTGTACACAGTTGTCCAACTACCTTCTTCCTCCGACTTCTTTAGCCACTTCCGCCGTATTCGGGAAAACTTGCTTCGTGGCGGAGCATTTAGCAATGCCAGCAACCTGGTGAGGGTTGGCTGTCTGAGGATAGGTTAAGGCAGGGCCTGCTGGGCTTTCTTCTCATGAGATTGGGTGAGGGAATCAGAAATGGTCTCAAAAACCAGGCGTGTGGGCTTTTGGGCACACGGTAAAATGGAAGTGGGTGGAGGGTGCTTCTCAGCTAGAGTTGGGGTAGGGTCGCTATAGTGGCTAGGGTGAGTTTTCCTACACGGCTGGACGCCCGGTTCTAGACAAAGGGGGGTTACCACCACATCCTTTCCCGATAGACTTGAGGTTCTTCATAGGCAGGCGGGGTAGAAAATCTTCTCTCACTCTCAAAAGGAGAGAGACCTGAGATTACAGAGGAAGGTATTCGGTTCAAAAAAGATACGGCAGTCAGAACAGCTTCAGTCCAAAATTGACTAAGGACAGAAGCAAGCTACAAGCCTTAGAAACCGCTTTCATGCAGACCTTATGTAAAAAAAAAAAGCAAAGCAAACAAGACACTATGTTGTTGCGCTAACTCGCTAGCGCTAGCGCACTACGACTTTTCAGCCTCCTGCAGGTCCCTTCATTCGCTCTGCCTTACACGGACTTAAAAGAGTACCTAAGGCGGATTAGTGGTTTATTTTCAAAAAAAAGGGATTTTTTTGGGGCTTAATATTGATTTTCAACTTACGTATAAAATATTCCGGCCGCTAAATAGAATAGGGCCATGCCTTACGAAGCGATGGCACCCTCTATTGCTTTAAACTAAATAGTACAAACCTGCAGCTAAAGCAGCCTTAGCGACCATTAGCGACATAAAACAGAAAGAAATAGGAAAGCGGCCATAGGCCCTCCGATCGAGTAGTAAAGACAAAGGGAAAGGTTGAACAACACTGTGCGTTCCAGATCTGATTGAGAAAGAGCGTTAATAGTTGTGTGTGTCGTATGGGGAACCGAGTTCGCACTCCCATGTTGCCCAACACAACAAAAGGGGCTTTACTTTCAGTAACTTCTTACTCGTTCTGTAGTCTCATTTCAGCTTTCAACCGCATTTCCACCATGATTTTTCTCCAAACGAGAAGCTTTGGCTAGCCGTTCACTTACTCTCAATGGTCTGTCATTTAGTTCGTTCGTTGTAGCATAGCGAATAATGTGCCAATGGAAGGTAGCTACATGCAGCATAAAAGAAAAGAGATTGACATCCGACAGCTCCTTGTCCTTTCCATCCGGAGGTGGCGTTGATCCAGCTAACGAGCAACTGCTTCATCTTTACCCACTTAGAGTACTTAGGATTTGAGGACTTCTTTTCATCGTCTGTGAATTGGTTGGGCTGAAGCGAGAGAGAGCTTCTCGGTAGAGGTTGTCAATCTAAGACCTAGAAAGTTGTAATTCGGTTAAAAGTCAGTAGCACGATAGTTGTTCCTCGGTCTCAGTCCATTCAGTAAATCCAGAAGGCAAACCAGTGTAAATCCTAAAGCCCTTGTTGCTTTAGTCAAAGAAGTGCCCTGCAACGGCCAGAGAAAATGCATCTTCTATACCATCATGGCACACCAGAAGAAGAAGGGCTGCTAAGCTAGATAGAAATCCTTGGAACACCAAGACAGTAGCAAGTGCGGCTACTGGAACACGATAAGGCGATGGTACAACCGTGGAATAAAAGTTGTACCTCGATAAGAAGCCTCGCATCTAGCATGTGTATTCCAATTCCAAAGCTGTGACAAAACTGTGGGTTCATGACCTGCTTTACGCCTATAGTTTAGAAGTCTCGGGCTAAAATAGAATGAATCCAATCTGGGATAAAACTCCTTACACGGGGAAGTCCAAGGTGGGATTGGGGAATCAGAAAGATGTCACAATCCGGGTGGGAAACTCTTCGACCGGATCAAGCTCTTCTTTTCTTCCTTTATTACTGTAAGACCTTGAAAGTAGCTTAGGTGCTCTAGAGCCTAACATGTTGGTATTAGTGTTATAAGGTCCTAAATATGTTTAATATGTGGTATATAGGCAGTTGCTAAAATATTAGAGGTGTTGGAAGTCAAACGTCAAGGGACGACTAAGACGTTTGACGACTAAGTCACCTAAATGTCTAAAATGTGGTTCTATGTGTTTATGTGTGTTTCATGGTGTTTTAAGGTTCTTAATAGAGTTATTATAGCATGTATAGGCAGTGGTTAAAGTTTCGTGAAGTTTGGAGTTCAAACGACCAAGAACGTCCAAGGCATTCGAAAGATGTGCCTTGAGTCGACCTTGTACGTCTAGGCGAGTTTCATCGAGTTTTATGTGTTTGTTTTGGTTGAAATTCATGTGAGAGGTGTTAAACTCATATATGGTCATATTTGGGTTAGAAAAGACCTGGAAAGTATCCCCAAGGACCATCAAAGGTCCTTGAGGAAAGGACCCAAAACCTGTTGGCAGACTGTCCCAGACAGCTTTGGCGACGGAGCTGTCGACGGCCAGTCATGGCTGTGACGCCCCGTCACAAGGGTTACGTCGTGGTGGCCTTGTCCAAGGGTGTATGGGCGACCCTTTTCAAGACAAAGGATCTGGAAATGGAGGTCCATGACGGACCGTTTAACCCGTGACGGTCCGTCACAGGCAGGTCGTCACAAGCAAGTCTCCTGCGCAGATTTTTCTGCCAAGTTAGGGGTGAACTTGTAAATTCACCCCATGTCTAAATAAGAGTCTAGGAGGTTTATTAAGGGTCTTATGGGTATTTTAGATGAGTATATAAGTGTTTAACACTTAGAATAATTCATTCTTCTAAAATCAAAACCCCAAAGCCCCTTAGAAATCCCAAAGACTCCATTGAAGTCCAACTTGAAGGATCAGCTTGGTGTGGCGTTTTGAAGGAGAATTCTTCATCAAAGTGAAGAATTATCATCCTTGAGGTATGGTTTTTGATCCTTGAAACTTATTTCATCAAGGAGTCCAATTCTCAAGATGTTTTTCAAAGTTCTCTAAAGTGAGTTGTCCAATTTCTACTCTAAATCATGGGTTATTGCATGAAACGTTTTCAATTGTTAAGATATGATATTATTGATGTTTAATTGATGTTTTCCAATAAAATTCTCCATGAACCCTTGATATTCTCAAATCTCTAATTTCACTAAAATATGGGTTATGTGATTATGTCTTGAGATTGATGAATTCATGTGTATATTGCTATGGGCTTTTGATTCATGTATATATTATGTATGAATGATGTATAGGCTGTTTCAATTTGATTAATTGAGTAATGAATACTCTTAGATATATTGCATGTTAATCTTATTGAATCGATATGAACTTAATGCTTACAAATCCTAGTGTAGTTTTCTATGGGTTTTCTATTGATGTAAGTATTGTATTCCATTGATGTATATTTGGTCTTAGATTGGTAAACCTATGTTGAATTGACTTAGATTCATTGAGTATTATGGTTTATACTTTGAATTATTGTTCATGGCCATGGGTAAGGGCCTTGTGATGTTTAATTGGTTGATTTGGAATTGAATTGAGGTGTGGATATGGGGATGAAGGTATGCTGCCCCGTTTTTCTTTAATTTGATATTAATTATACTTTGATTCTATTGTGATTGGTATGGTCCACTTATGGTGGGGGTGTTATGTGAATTGATGTGGCCTTGTCGGCGTTACTTTATGCAATATGATGATCATGGCCTTGTCGGCATTACTTGAAGTATATGATGATTATGTGATGTATGATAATGTCTATCTATATGTGAAAGTATATGTGTTCTTATATGAAGTGATATTAGGTTATAAGATGTTATTCCTAAGTACTTCTAGAATGACTTGTATTGTATGTTAAAGTGAAATATGTGGTGTCTTGTTTAGGTAGAATTATGTCCCTTGCTTGATGCTTATATGACTGTTATTATGTGATGATTTGAATTAGTATGTTAAGAGTCTTGAATAATAATTTAAGTAAGACCTTGATGATAAGAAGGTCAATGTTATGTGGAACCTTTTACTTAGTGGCGAGGTTATGAATTGTGAAGTAGTAAGCCCTAATCGTATCCTTCATGTTATGAGTGATGGACTTAGGGATGGTTGGCTGGAACGGCATAATATCATACCTTAGGAAAGTCGCGATGAGCTTCTTGTCGCTAAAGTGAGATATGCCCTAGTGGAACTTGCTTTGGTAGGGTGAATGTAATTGGGTTATGAACTAGATAAGAGACCTAATTATATGAACCTTAATGTGAATTAATCTATGAGAACAAAGACTAGCACCGAGTGAGTATGGTAAGGGAAGTAGTTCTAGTTAAGTGTGAGACTAGAATACAAAGAAGCCCTTCATTTTCCTTAACCATGTGCCTACATGGGATGTGTCCAAGTTCTACCATTGGCAAGTAGAACAACCTCATCGAAGTAGGATAGAACTTCGGATTCCATGTCTTGCTACCATGGTCTATGTCGGTTATTGCCTATTCTCATCATGTGGAATACCTTTTAGCATTAGATAAGTTTATGAGGTTTAGGTGGTGGTATGAGACGCTATCTAGACATTGCAAAATAGTCTTTGAAGGTGTTATGTGGAGTTCCTAGGTATTGTCCAAAGACCATTATGTGAGTGTCTTATGTGATGCTTTATATGAGTGTCTTATGTGATGTATGAGTCTTAATGAACTAATGAACTAATGGCCTATGTAGTAACTATGTAAATGGTTGAGTACCTAATCTAAAGTGACTTAAGCATTCCTTAGCTAAAGTGTGAGGAGGACATGTAAGGATGGTCTCTTCATGTCTTATCTTTGGAAGTCTTGAGGATGACTCTAGTTAGGGAAGTTGGTTAATCTTGTTGACATGATCTAAACCTTAGGAAGTTTTAAGGACTATTTAGATAATCTTGAAGAGGTTATTGCACTATGGACTTTATCTTCTTGATTTACTCAAGTAGGTCTTTTGATAGGCTTTGGAAGGAGAATGTCTTCTACTCTAAGTGTTAGTGTGTTTAGTGAGAATGATTCTATTTGAGGTAGTCTATAGGATCTCTTGTGTTTGTGTGAAAGGGATTGTATGGGCGGTCGCTCCACACTTACTCAAGTGAACCTTGGAATTGACCTTTGGTAGAGGAATCTTACATAGATATTTATGGTTGTTTTCTAAGTGTGTATGTGACTCATCGTAGGTAATCTTAAGGGTCGTTTAGGCACATCTAGAGAGGGTGTATGGGCGGTCTCTCTTTGTGTGACTTAAGTGAATCTTAGGATGACTTTAAGTGAGGGAATTACATGCTAGGAAGACTTAGGGAGAAGGGTGAAGTGATTCATTGTAACAGTCAATTAATTCACTGTACAGTGAATATAACTCAGTGTAAGGTGAGTCTTTAAGATGCTATCTTTGGTTAATTGTTATCTTATGTGTTTCTTAATTGATAAATGATGTTCGTATGTTTAAACTATGATTTCTAAATGAAAAGATGCATATTTCCAATAAAGTCCGTTTTCATGATTTTATGCATATGGCCATACTTAGTACATGTGGTTGTACTAATTACATATTTTATTTTCTATCTATTGTCCTTGGTAGGTAAGGAGCTTGTAGAAGAAAACTTGGGCTTAGAAGATTCATCGGAGTATAAGAGTTCAAGTATGTCCTCTTTGTTTCGAGGGCATATATGTTGTTTTATGTTTCTTTTATGAAGTATTTTACAAGACTATGTTATTTCTATTTTTCGTATTAAAGTACTCTTGTGTCTTAAGATGATGAGATTGAGACTTAGCATTTCTATTACTTTTATATGAAAGAGGTTTTTAAGACTATATTATGTTTTAGTGAAAAGTTTTAATTCCGCACTACTTTTCACTATGTATATGCAATGAATGATATGAATGAGGCTTGTCTTAGAACTCTGAGAGTTCGACGACGCCGGTCGCAATCCAAGATTTCACCCTGTCTTCTAGGGTATGGTCTCGTGTTGTGACAAAGTTGGTATCAGAGCTTAGGTTGGTGAAAGTAGTAGTAGGTATCAAAAAGTCTCATCAAGTCACATCTAGTAGAGTCTTGACCATCGGTGTGAGTCGCGACACATCTATGGGCGAGAGGCTATAGGACGATAGAGTTTCCCTTCTTTTCTACTCCTATATCGTGCGGTAGAGTAAATGTTATGATTATCCTTCTTATGAGTTTCCTTGTGTTTGCTAGGAGATGAATACTAGGAGGATGGCCGCTAGAAGATTTGAAGAGGAGAGGGTGAATGAGGAGGTTCCTCAAGTTGACCAAGTTGAGCAAGTTGCTCAAGATGAGCAAGGTGTCCAAGATGGGCAAGGTGATGAAGTGCCTCCCCAAGGTGATCATGTTCCTAATGTGGATGAAGGTGATGAGGTGACAGAGTTGTCTAATAAGGTGATTGGAGAGGCTTTGATGGCTTTAGCTCAAGCCGTAACTACTCAAATCAATTTGAGTATGGTGCCTAGGGTTATGGAGAGCACTATGACTTCTAGGTTGAGAGACTTTGTGAGGATGAATCCTCCAATATTTCTTGGCTCTAAGGTGAATGAGGATCCCCAAGAATTTCTTGATGGTGTGTACAAAGTGTTGAGTGCTATGGGGGTTACATCTAGGGAAAAGGCAGAGTTGGCTTCATACCAATTGAGAGATGTTTCTCAAATTTGGTACACTCAATGGAAGGACAATAGGCCGGAAGATTCGGGTACTATTGAGTGGGAAGAGTTTAAGGGAGCTTTTCTTGGCAAGTACTTTCCCCGAGAGAGAAGAGAAGTCAATATGGAGGAGTTTATTAATCTCAAGCAAGGCAATATGAGTGTTGAGGAGTACTCTTTGAAATTCTCGACATTGTCTAGGTATGCCCCTTCTCTTGTGTCCAATCCAAGAGATGAAATGAGTCGCTTTTGTACCGGAGTAGCCGATTTGGTGAAGGAAGAATGTCGTACCGCTATGCTTCATGATAATATGACACTATCTAGACTCATGGTGTATGCACAATCTATTGAGGAGTCTAAACTTAGAAGGATGGCTAGGAGTTTGAAAAGGGGTGTTGCTAGTGATCAAGAGCAACCTAGGTTCAAAAATAGGATTCGAACTCAAGATGTACCTAGAGTTCCTAAGAAGAAGTTTGAGAAAGGAGGAGGTTCTAAGGATAGCAAGCCTACTTGTGCAAATTGTGGCAAGAAACACAATGGTGAGTGTTTATTGGGTACCGATAGTTGCTTTGGTTGTGGAAAGGATGGGCACAAATTGAGAGATTGTCCAAACATTGCTTCTAGGAAGGAGGGCAAGAGGGTTGAGCCTAATGTTCCGAAGGATGATGCTCCAACTAAGAGGCATTTCTATATACTCCGAACTAGAATTGAGAAGTTGGGTGATGGTGATGATGATGTTGGTAAGTTCTTGTTTTTCTTTTGATAGTATGAGTTCCTTCTAAGTGGGGGAGTATGGTTTATAGATGGGATAGAAGTTCCTTGAATTGTTGCATGTGCATGATGTTTAGGAGTTTGGTTGAAATTGAATTTCATTTACTTCTTGCATTGTGTGTTTAAGAAGCTTTGAGCATGTAGTATGATGTGTTTACATGATGTTATCTTGCATTCTAGCATGTCTATATAAAGAATTGCCTAAAGATTGCATTTTTGGAAAAGTTGCTAAAATCACTGCTTCTTTGAGAACTGCTAACTGTAATTTTTTTGAAAAAATGACTAAGTGATTCTTTGGTCTAAAATTCTTGTTATGTGGTTAGAACTGATGTATATGAGTATGATGTTGAATATAAAATGAGTTTTTGCTAATTGGATTGAAGCATGTGATTTTTGTAGCATAACGAGTTATAGAATTGTCTTCTAGTTTCTTGTTGTGTTGTGAATCTCTTGATTATGTGAAATTTATGATTTCTTCTTAGATGTGTGTTGTATGATTTGGTTATGTGCTGCTAGTTGAATCTCTAATCTTGGAGGTGTTCGGAGTGTGGCAAGTGTCATTCGAGGACGAATGTTGTCCAAGTGGGGGAGATTGTAAGACCTTGAAAATAGCTTAGGTGCTCTAGATCCTAACATGTTGGTATTAGTGTTCTAAGGTCCTAAATATGTTTAATATGTGGTATATAGGCAGTTGCTAAAATATTAGAGGTGTTGGAAGTCGAACGTTAAGGGACGACTAAGACGTTTGACGACTAAGTCACCTAAATGTCTAAAATGTGGTTCTATGTGTTTATGTGTGTTTAATGGTGTTTTAAGGTTCTTAATAGAGTTATTATAGCATGTATAGGCAGTGGTTAAAGTTTCGTGAAGTTTGGAGTTCAAACGACCAAGAACGTCCAAGGCATTAGAAAGATGTGCCTTGAGTCGACCTTGTACGTCTAGGAGAGTTTCGTCGAGTTTTATGTGTTCATTTTGGTTGAACTTCATGTGAGAGGTGTTAAACTCATAAATGGTCATATTTGGGTTGGAAAATTCCTGGAAAGTATCCCCAAGGACCATCAAAGGTTCTTGAGGAAAGGACCCAAAACATGTTGGCAGACTGTCCCAGACAGCTTTGGCGACGGAGCTATCGCCGACCAGTCATGGCTGTGACGCCCCGTCACAAGGGTTCCGTCATTGGTGCCTTGTACAATGGTGTAGGGGGGACCCTTGGTAAGCCAAAGGAGCTGGAAATGGAGGTCCATGACGGACCGTTTCACCCGTGACGGTCCGTCACAGGCAGGTCGTCACAAGCAAGTCTCCTGCACAGATTTTTCTGCCAAGTTAGGGGTGAACTTGTAAATTCACCCCATGTCTAAATAAGAGTCTAGGAGGTTTATTAAGGGTCTTATGGGTATTTTAGATGAGTATATAAGTGTTTAACACTTCGAATAATTCATTCTTCTAAAATCAAAACCCCAAAGCCCCTTAGAAATCCCAAAGACTCCATTGAAGTCCAACTTGAAGGATCAGCTTGGTGTGGCGTTTTGAAGGAGAATTCTTCATCAAAGTGAAGAATTATCATCCTTGAGGTATGCTTTTTGATCCTTGAAACTTATTTCATCAAGGAGTCCAATTCTCAAGATGTTTTTCAAAGTTCTCTAAAGTGAGTTGTCCAATTTCTACTCTAAATCATGGGTTATTGCATGAAACGTTTTCAATTGTTAAGATATGATATTATTGATGTTTAATTGATGTTTTCCAATAAAATTCTCCATGAACCCTTGATATTCTCAAATCTCTAATTTCACTAAAATATGGGTTATGTGATTATGTCTTGAGATTGATGAATTCATGTGTATATTGCTATGGGCTTTTGATTCATGTATATATTATGTATGAATGATGTATAGGCTGTTTCAATTTGATTAATTGAGTAATGAATACTCTTAGATATATTGCATGTTAATCTTATTGAATCGATATGAACTTAATGCTTACAAATCCTAGTGTAGTTTTCTATGGGTTTTCTATTGATATAAGTATTGTATTCCATTGATGTATATTTGGTCTTAGATTGGTAAACCTATGTTGAATTGACTTATATTCATTGAGTATTATGGTTTATACTTTGAATTATTGTTCATGGCCATGGGTAAGGGCCTTGTGATGTTTAATTGGTTGATTTGGCATTGAATTGAGGTGTGGATATGGGGATGAAGGTATGCTGCCCCGTTTTTCTTTAATTTGATATTAATTATACTTTGATTCTATTGTGATTGGTATGGTCCACTTATGGTGGCGGTGTTATGTGAATTGATGTGGCCTTGTCGGCGTTACTTTATGCAATATGATGATCATGGCCTTGTCGGCATTACTTGAAGTATATGATGATTATGTGATGTATGATAATGTCTATCTATATGTGAAAGTATATGTGTTCTTATATGAAGTGATATTAGGTTATAAGATGTTATTCCTAAGTACTTCTAGAATGACTTTTATTGTATGTTAAACTGAAATATGTGGTGTCTTGTTTAGGTAGACTTATGTCCCTTGCTTGATGCTTATATGAATGTTATTATGTGATGATTTGACTTAGTATGTTAAGAGTCTTGAATAATAATTTAAGTAAGACCTTGATGATAAGAAGGTCAATGTTATGTGGAACCTTGTACTTAGTGGCGAGGTTATGAATTGTGAAGTAGTTAGCCGTAATGGTATCCTTCATGTTATGAGTGATGGACTTAGGGATGGTTGGCTGGAACGGCATCATATCATACCTTAGGAAAGTCGCGATGAGCTTCTTGTCGCTAAAGTGAGATATGCCCTAGTGGAACTTGCTTTGGTAGGGCGAATGTAATTGGGTTATGAATTAGATAAGAGACCTAATTATATGAACCTTAATGTGAATTAATCTATGAGAACAAAGGCTAGCACCGAGTGAGTATGGTAAGGGAAGTAGTTCTAGTTAAGTGTGAGACTAGAATACAAAGAAGCCCTTCATGTTCCTTAACCATGTGCCTACATGGGATGTGTCCAAGTTCTACCATTGGCAAGTAGAACAACCTCATTGAAGTAGGATAGAACTTCGGATTCCATGTCTTGCTACCATGGTCTATGTCGGTTATTGCCTATTCTCATCATGTGGAATACCTTTTAGCATTAGATAAGTTTATGAGGTTTAGGTGGTGGTATGGGACGCTATCTAGACATTGCACAATAGACTTTGAAGGTGTTATGTGGAGTTCCTAGGTCTTGTCCAAAGAGCATTATGTGAGTGTCTTATGTGATGCTTTATGTGAGTGTCTTATGTGATGTATGAGTCTTAATGAACTAATGAACTAATGACCTATGTAGTAACTATGTAAATGGTTGAGTACCTAATCTAAAGTGACTTAAGCATTCATTAGCTAAAGTGTGAGGAGGACATGTAAGGATGGTCTCTTCATGTCTTATCTTTGGAAGTCTTGAGGATGACTCTAGTTAGGGAAGTTGGTTAATCTTGTTGACATGATCTAAACCTTAGGAAGTCTTAAGGACTATTTAGATAATCTTGAAGAGGTTATTGCACTATGGACTTTATCTTCTTAATTTACTCAAGTAGGTCTTTTGATAGGCTTTGGAAGGAGAATGTCTTCTACTCTAAGTGTTAGTGTGTTTAGTGAGAATGATTCTATTTGAGGTAGTCTATAGGATCTCTTGTGTGTGTGTGAAAGGGATTGTATGGGCGGTCGCTCCACACTTACTCAAGTGAACCTTAGAATTGACCTTTGGTAGAGGAATCTTACATAGATGTTTATGGTTGTTTTCTAAGTGTGTATGTGACTCATCGTAGGTAATCTTAAGGGTCGTTTAGGCACATCTAGAGAGGGTGTATGGGCGGTCTCTCTTTGTGTGACTTAAGTGAATCTTAGGATGACTTTAAGTGAGGGAATTACATGCTAGGAAGACTTAGGGAGAAGGGTGAAGTGATTCACTGTAATAGTGAATTAATTCACTGTACAGTGAATATAACTCACTGTAAGGTGAGTCTTTAAGATGCTATCTTTGGTTAATTGTTATCTTATGTGTTTCTTAATTGATAAATGATGTTCTTATGTTTAAACTATGATTTCTAAATGAAAAGATGCATATTTCCAATAAAGTCCGTTTTCATGATTTTATGCATATGGCCATACTTAGTACATGTGGTTGTACTAATTCCATGCTTTATTTTCTATCTATAGTCCTTGGTAGGTAAGGAGCTTGGAGAACAAGACTTGGGCTTAGAAGATTCGTCCGAGTAGAAGAGTTCAAGTATGTCCTCTTTGTTTCGAGGGCATATATGTCATTTTATATTTCTTTTATGAAGTATTGTACAAGACTATGTTATTTCTATTTTTCGTATTAAAGTACTCTTGTGTCTTAAGATGATGAGATTGAGACTTAGCATTTATATTACTTTTATATGAAAGAGGTTTTTAAGACTATATTATGTTTTAGTGAAAAGTTTTAATTCCGCACTACTTTTCACTATGTATATGCAATGAATGATATGAATGAGGCTTGTCTTAGAACTCTCTGAGAGTTTGACGACGCCGGTCGCAATCCAAGATTGCACCCTGTCTTCTAGGGTATGGTCTCGGGTTGTGACAATTACGAGATCCGGAAGTAGAAAGAAGTTGTATCGGAAAGGTAGGTTAGTCGCCTAGTGACATCCTAAATCCAATTACTTCACTCCCCTTGAAAGTTGGGCCCTCCTCAGGGCGGGAAAAAAATTGAGTATAGAATAAAAGGGGATAGCTTAGAAGGTAGGTACCACTACCAACACGAAGGAAAGCAACTCGAAAAAAAATCCCCTATTGTAAGAGGGTGGTGGAAGGTGTGAGATCCGATCACTGTCTTAGTCTGCTTCTTCTTCGGATGTATCACCTACTTCATTGGAAGAGTTCTATCCCTCAACGGGAGCAAGTAAGGACTGGTTAGGCCCCTTCTATTCCGTTCCTTGTTTGTAGTGCACTGGACACGCTTAGCCTATCCTTATCTCTTCGACATGGTTTTCTCAAGCACCCCCGTAGTGTTGATTAGAAACCAACTTCTTCTTGCTCTAAGCTGCTTTCTCCGCGTCACCTGATATGGAAAGCGGACCTGAAAGACTGAAAAGAATTGTTTAAAAGTCTCTTGCAAGACTTTTTCAAAATAAAGACCGGGCCATGGACTGGACGATAGAGGGTAATCGTGATATATTGAGAGATTTTTGAATCTTAATCCAAATTAGATTAGTATAGGAATGTGGAATAAGAGGCGGACCCCGGTAGGACGGGGAGACAAAGATAAAGATGGTGGGCACAGCCAGCCCAGTAGGTGGAGGTACACGAAGACCACACACATATCTGTTTTCAATCTATATCCCACTCTCATCAGCTCTTCAGGAAGAGAAGGACTCCCTGGGTTCTATACAGAAGTTGCGCAATGGCTGGGCCTGAGGATCCACATTTCAATATTATCCTGAGAATCAGAGAGCTAATGAGAAGGGATTGGAGGTGTGAATTGAGACATATTTGGAGGGAAGGGAATGTGAAGATGTGTTGGCTAATCAAAGTATAGGTCTTGCTCCTGGCTTAACCATCCTACGTGATCCCCTACTGCAATCAGACAGTGGAAAAAGAATGATAACTTAGGCGCGACGACACCTAGAGTTGTGAAGGTGAGTTAGAGCGTAAAGCCTTAACATGTTCCATAAAAGGAAGTATACATGTCTATCCCTCATGGATATTCTCCACAGGGGGAGAACTCAGTTGGCCACCTGAATTAGTCCCTTTATGGACTTAAACAAGCGTCCCAAAATGGGTTTGCCAAATTTGCTTCTGTGGATGCTGGTTTTTTTCAATCCCAGGCAGTCCCTTTTTACTCGTCGACGTGGAAACTATTTTGTTTTTTCTTTTAGTATATATTGATGAAATTGTAATCATCGGTAATGATATTCAATTCATCATATCAAACTGTTGATTTGGAGATAGAGGTGACGGAGTAAGAGTATCGGGAGTGGTATATTCCTAGAGCCTTGAGATCTTTCTTTTGCTATTCTGCAGCAGCTCTAGGAGTTCCCATTCTCGCTTTTATCGATCTTCCAAGCTTGAAGCTCGCCTGCTTTGAGAGAGGAGAGACAACCATTTGATGCATGACAATGGAGAAAAGTACTATATGCTTTATGTTTCCTATGCAGCTAATACAGCTAATAAGCTATGCATGATGATATGTGATGCATGCTTTGACTTCTAAGGCTTGACAGGTCCTTTTGGTCGATATCCAGTTGATTGCCTTAACCTATCGATTGAGTGAGTTGGAGAAGAAAGTCTTAGAAGGCTACGACTCTATAATTTTCGCGTCTTATTTTTTTGCGTGTCTACTATTTATTTAGGTGCAAAGAGCCTAAGCGGTTGAAGTTATTATATTCCGAGCCTGCTCTCCATTTCCACCGTTGATGCAATAGAAGCTCTTAATGCAATATCTAGTGGTGAAGATATTCCCGCTGCTACAATTGGAGTTGACGGTACTAGTTCTGTTAGAGTAAGAGCTCTTGCTGGAATAACCAGTGCTAGTTACTTGAATGTTGGAGGAGAAACCACTGTTAGAAATGTTCACGTAGAAGCTCCTCTTTCATCTGAAGGTATAGAGTTTTTTGGATCTTATCCGCTTTAGAGGTTAATCAATAGGGAAATCTGCATTTTTTTAATCTTCCTCTAAAAAAATTCTTTTTCATGGGCATCTTCTATTCAAAAGGATCTTAATCAATTCAATAGAAACTTAACTTCTACCCCACTTTTTTTCTTTTCAGGCTAAATTGTTGGGACGGACTTTTTATAGGGATTCAAGCTTGCGAAATGCTTTATCATTCTTACTGAAGAGTAAAACTTAACCGGTTTTTGACACAGGTGCAAAGCAAGTCTATGCAGAAAGGATAGGAAAAAGCTCTATACGATACGCGAGTTGTTGGTGGAATACGAGTAAGGACTTTGTTTGCCCAAGTCCCTTGCTTGAAGGAATATCGCACTTTCAGTGGTACTGAGACTATCCCTACCACTACCCTTTAAGGGAGCTTTTCTTGGCAAGTACTTTCCCCGAGAGAGAAGAGAAGTCAATACGGAGGAGTTTATTAATCTCAAGCAAGGCAATATGAGTGTTGAGGAGTACTCTTTGAAATTCTCGACATTGTCTAGGTATGCCCCTTCTCTTGTGTCCAATCCAAGAGATGAAATGAGTCGCTTTTGTACCGGAGTAGCCGATTTGGTGAAGGAAGAATGTCGTACCGCTATGCTTCATGATAATATGACACTATCTAGACTCATGGTGTATGCACAATCTATTGAGGAGTCTAAACTTAGAAGGATGGCTAGGAGTTTGAAAAGGGGTGTTGCTAGTGATCAAGAGCAACCTAGGTTCAAAAATAGGATTCGAACTCAAGATGTACCTAGAGTTCCTAAGAAGAAGTTTGAGAAAGGAGGAGGTTCTAAGGATAGCAAGCCTACTTGTGCAAATTGTGGCAAGAAACACTATGGTGAGTGTTTATTGGGTACCGATAGTTGCTTTGGTTGTGGAAAGGATGGGCACAAATTGAGAGATTGTCCAAACATTGCTTCTAGGAAGGAGGGCAAGAGGGTTGAGCCTAATGTTCCGAAGGATGATGCTCCAACTAAGAGGCATTTCTATATACTCCGAACTAGAATTGAGAAGTTGGGTGATGGTGATGATGATGTTGGTAAGTTCTTGTTTTTCTTTTGATAGTATGAGTTCCTTCTAAGTGGGGGAGTATGGTTTATAGATGGGATAGAAGTTCCTTGAATTGTTGCATGTGCATGATGTTTAGGAGTTTGGTTGAAATTGAATTTCATTTACTTCTTGCATTGTGTGTTTAAGAAGCTTTGAGCATGTAGTATGATGTGTTTACATGATGTTATCTTGCATTCTAGCATGTCTATATAAAGAATTGCCTAAAGATTGCATTTTTGGAAAAGTTGCTAAAATCACTGCTTCTTTGAGAACTGCTAACTGTAATTTTTTTGAAAAAATGACTAAGTGATTCTTTGGTCTAAAATTCTTGTTATGTGGTTAGAACTGATGTATATGAGTATGATGTTGAATATAAAATGAGTTTTTGCTAATTGGATTGAAGCATGTGATTTTTGTAGCATAACGAGTTATAGAATTGTCTTCTAGTTTCTTGTTGTGTTGTGAATCTCTTGATTATGTGAAATTTATGATTTCTTCTTAGATGTGTGTTGTATGATTTGGTTATGTGCTGCTAGTTGAATCTCTAATCTTGGAGGTGTTCGGAGTGTGGCAAGTGTCATTCGAGGACGAATGTTGTCCAAGTGGGGGAGATTGTAAGACCTTGAAAATAGCTTAGGTGCTCTAGATCCTAACATGTTGGTATTAGTGTTCTAAGGTCCTAAATATGTTTAATATGTGGTATATAGGCAGTTGCTAAAATATTAGAGGTGTTGGAAGTCGAACGTTAAGGGACGACTAAGACGTTTGACGACTAAGTCACCTAAATGTCTAAAATGTGGTTCTATGTGTTTATGTGTGTTTAATGGTGTTTTAAGGTTCTTAATAGAGTTATTATAGCATGTATAGGCAGTGGTTAAAGTTTCGTGAAGTTTGGAGTTCAAACGACCAAGAACGTCCAAGGCATTAGAAAGATGTGCCTTGAGTCGACCTTGTACGTCTAGGAGAGTTTCGTCGAGTTTTATGTGTTCATTTTGGTTGAACTTCATGTGAGAGGTGTTAAACTCATAAATGGTCATATTTGGGTTGGAAAATTCCTGGAAAGTATCCCCAAGGACCATCAAAGGTTCTTGAGGAAAGGACCCAAAACATGTTGGCAGACTGTCCCAGACAGCTTTGGCGACGGAGCTATCGCCGACCAGTCATGGCTGTGACGCCCCGTCACAAGGGTTCCGTCATTGGTGCCTTGTACAATGGTGTAGGGGGGACCCTTGGTAAGCCAAAGGAGCTGGAAATGGAGGTCCATGACGGACCGTTTCACCCGTGACGGTCCGTCACAGGCAGGTCGTCACAAGCAAGTCTCCTGCACAGATTTTTCTGCCAAGTTAGGGGTGAACTTGTAAATTCACCCCATGTCTAAATAAGAGTCTAGGAGGTTTATTAAGGGTCTTATGGGTATTTTAGATGAGTATATAAGTGTTTAACACTTAGAATAATTCATTCTTCTAAAATCAAAACCCCAAAGCCCCTTAGAAATCCCAAAGACTCCATTGAAGTCCAACTTGAAGGATCAGCTTGGTGTGGCGTTTTGAAGGAGAATTCTTCATCAAAGTGAAGAATTATCATCCTTGAGGTATGCTTTTTGATCCTTGAAACTTATTTCATCAAGGAGTCCAATTCTCAAGATGTTTTTCAAAGTTCTCTAAAGTGAGTTGTCCAATTTCTACTCTAAATCATGGGTTATTGCATGAAACGTTTTCAATTGTTAAGATATGATATTATTGATGTTTAATTGATGTTTTCCAATAAAATTCTCCATGAACCCTTGATATTCTCAAATCTCTAATTTCACTAAAATATGGGTTATGTGATTATGTCTTGAGATTGATGAATTCATGTGTATATTGCTATGGGCTTTTGATTCATGTATATATTATGTATGAATGATGTATAGGCTGTTTCAATTTGATTAATTGAGTAATGAATACTCTTAGATATATTGCATGTTAATCTTATTGAATCGATATGAACTTAATGCTTACAAATCCTAGTGTAGTTTTCTATGGGTTTTCTATTGATGTAAGTATTGTATTCCATTGATGTATATTTGGTCTTAGATTGGTAAACCTATGTTGAATTGACTTAGATTCATTGAGTATTATGGTTTATACTTTGAATTATTGTTCATGGCCATGGGTAAGGGCCTTGTGATGTTTAATTGGTTGATTTGGCATTGAATTGAGGTGTGGATATGGGGATGAAGGTATGCTGCCCCGTTTTTCTTTAATTTGATATTAATTATACTTTGATTCTATTGTGATTGGTATGGTCCACTTATGGTGTCGGTGTTATGTGAATTGATGTGGCCTTGTCGGCGTTACTTTATGCAATATGATGATCATGGACTTGTCGGCATTACTTGAAGTATATGATGATTATGTGATGTATGATAATGTCTATCTATATGTGAAAGTATATGTGTTCTTATATGAAGTGATATTAGGTTATAAGATGTTATTCCTAAGTACTTCTAGAATGACTTGTATTGTATGTTAAACTGAAATATGTGGTGTCTTGTTTAGGTTAGACTTATGTCCCTTGCTTGATGCTTATATGAATGTTATTATGTGATGATTTGACTTAGTATGTTAAGAGTCTTGAATAATAATTTAAGTAAGACCTTGATGATAAGAAGGTCAATGTTATGTGGAACCTTGTACTTAGTGGCGAGGTTATGAATTGTGAAGTAGTTAGCCGTAATGGTATCCTTCATGTTATGAGTGATGGACTTAGGGATGGTTGGCTGGAACGGCATCATATCATACCTTAGGAAAGTCGCGATGAGCTTCTTGTCGCTAAAGTGAGATATGCCCTAGTGGAACTTGCTTTGGTAGGGTGAATGTAATTGGGTTATGAACTAGATAAGAGACCTAATTATATGAACCTTAATGTGAATTAATCTATGAGAACAAAGGCTAGCACCGAGTGAGTATGGTAAGGGAAGTAGTTCTAGTTAAGTGTGAGACTAGAATACAAAGAAGCCCTTCATGTTCCTTAACCATGTGCCTACATGGGATGTGTCCAAGTTCTACCATTGCCAAGTAGAACAACCTCATCGAAGTAGGATAGAACTTCGGATTCCATGTCTTGCTACCATGGTCTATGTCGGTTATTGCCTATTCTCATCATGTGGAATACCTTTTAGCATTAGATAAGTTTATGAGGTTTAGGTGGTGGTATGGGACGCTATCTAGACATTGCACAATAGACTTTGAAGGTGTTATGTGGAGTTCCTAGGTCTTGTCCAAAGAGCATTATGTGAGTGTCTTATGTGATGCTTTATGTGAGTGTCTTATGTGATGTATGAGTCTTAATGAACTAATGAACTAATGACCTATGTAGTAACTATGTAAATGGTTGAGTACCTAATCTAAAGTGACTTAAGCATTCCTTAGCTAAAGTGTGAGGAGGACATGTAAGGATGGTCTCTTCATGTCTTATCTTTGGAAGTCTTGAGGATGACTCTAGTTAGGGAAGTTGGTTAATCTTGTTGACATGATCTAAACCTTAGGAAGTCTTAAGGACTATTTAGATAATCTTGAAGAGGTTATTGCACTATGGACTTTATCTTCTTGATTTACTCAAGTAGGTCTTTTGATAGGCTTTGGAAGGAGAATGTCTTCTACTCTAAGTGTTAGTGTGTTTATTGAGAATGATTCTATTTGAGGTAGTCTATAGGATCTCTTGTGTGTGTGTGAAAGGGATTGTATGGGCGGTCGCTCCACACTTACTCAAGTGAACCTTAGAATTGACCTTTGGTAGAGGAATCTTACATAGATGTTTATGGTTGTTTTCTAAGTGTGTATGTGACTCATCGTAGATAATCTTAAGGGTCGTTTAGGCACATCTAGAGAGGGTGTATGGGCGGTCTCTCTTTGTGTGACTTAAGTGAATCTTAGGATGACTTTAAGTGAGGGAATTACATGCTAGGAAGACTTAGGGAGAAGGGTGAAGTGATTCACTGTAACAGTGAATTAATTCACTGTACAGTGAATATAACTCACTGTAAGGTGAGTCTTTAAGATGCTATCTTTGGTTAATTGTTATCTTATGTGTTTCTTAATTGATAAATGATGTTCTTATGTTTAAACTATGATTTTTAAATGAAAAGATGCATATTTCCAATAAAGTCCGTTTTCATAATTTTATGCATATGGCCATACTTAGTACATGTGGTTGTACTAATTCCATGCTTTATTTTCTATCTATAGTCCTTGGTAGGTAAGGATCTTGGAGAAGAAGACTTGGGCTTAGAAGATTCGTCCGAGTAGAAGAGTTCAAGTATGTCCTCTTTATTGCGAGGGCATATATGTTGTTTTATGTTTCTTTTATGAAGTATTGTACAAGACTATGTTATTTCTATTTTTCGTATTAAAGTACTCTTGTGTCTTAAGATGATGAGATTGAGACTTAGCATTTATATTACTTTTATATGAAAGAGGTTTTTAAGACTATATTATGTTTTAGTGAAAAGTTTTAATTCCGCACTACTTTTCACTATGTATATGCAATGAATGATATGAATGAGGCTTGTCTTAGAACTCTCTGAGAGTTCGACGACGCCGGTCGCAATCCAAGATTGCACCATGTCTTCTAGGGTATGGTCTCGGGTTGTGACAATTACGAGATCCGGAAGTAGAAAGAAGTTGTATCGAAAAGGTAGGTTAGTCGCCTAGTGACATCCTAAATCCAATTACTTCACTCCCCTTGAAGGTTGGGCCCTCCTCAGGGCGGGAAAAAAATTGAGTATAGAATAAAAGGGGATAGCTTAGAAGGTAGGTACCACTACCAACACGAAGGAAAGCAACTCGAAAAAAAATCCCCTATTGTAAGAGGGTGGTGGAAGGTGTGAGATCCGATCACTGTCTTAGTCTGCTTCTTCTTCGGATGTATCACCTACTTCATTGGAAGAGTTCTATCCCTCAACGGGAGCAAGGAAGGACTGGTTAGGCCCCTTCTATTCCGTTCCTTGTTTGTAGTGCACTGGACACGCTTAGCCTATCCTTATCTCTTCGACATGGTTTTCTCAAGCACTCCCGTAGTGTTGATTAGAAACCAACTTCTTCTTGCTCTAAGCTGCTTTCTCCGCGTCACCTGATATGGAAAGCGGACCTGAAAGACCGAAAAGAATTGTTTAAAAGTCTCTTGCAAGACTTTTTCAAAATAAAGACCGGGCCATGGACTGGACGATAGAGGGTAATCGTGATATATTGAGAGATTTTTGAATCTTAATCCAAATTAGATTAGTATAGGAATGTGGAATAAGAGGCGGACCCCGGTAGGACGGGGAGACAAAGATAAAGATGGTGGGCACAGCCAGCCCAGTAGGTGGAGGTACACGAAGACCACACACATATCTGTTTTCAATCTATATCCCACTCTCATCAGCTCTTCAGGAAGAGAAGGACTCCCTAGGTTCTATACAGAAGTTGCACAATGGCTGGGCCTGAGGATCCACATTTCAATATTATCCTAAGAATCAGAGAGCTAATGAGAAGGGATTGGAGGTGTGAATTGAGACATATTTGGAGGGAAGGGAATGTGAAGATGTGTTCGCTAAGCAAAGTATAGGTCTTGCTCCTGGCTTAACCATCCTACGTGATCCCCTACTGCAATCAGACAGTGGAAAAAGAATGATAACTTAGGCGCGACGACACCTAGAGTTGTGAAGGTGAGTTAGAGCGTAAAGCCTTAACATGTTCCATAAAAGGAAGTATACATGTCTATCCCTCATGGATATTCTCCACAGGGGGAGAACTCAGTTGGCCACCTGAATTAGTCCCTTTATGGACTTAAACAAGCGTCCCGAAATGGGTTTGCCAAATTTGCTTCTGTGGATGCTGGGTTTTTTCAATCCCAGGCAGTCCCTTTTTACTCGTCGACGTGGAAACTATTTTGTTTTTTCTTTTAGTATATATTGATGAAATTGTAATCATCGGTAATGATATTCAATTCATCATATCAAACTGTTGATTTGGAGATAGAGGTGACGGAGGAAGAGTATCGGGAGTGGTATATTCCTAGAGCCTTGAGATCTTTCTTTTACTATTCTGCAGCAGCTCTAGGAGTTCCCATTCTCGCTTTTATCGATCTTCCAAGCTTGAAGCTCGCCTGCTTTGAGAGAGGAGAGACAACCATTTGATGCATGACAATGGAGAAAAGTACTATATGCTTTATGTTTCCTATGCAGCTAATACAGCTAATAAGCTATGCATGATGATATGTGATGCATGCTTTGACTTCTAAGGCTTGACAGGTCCTTTTGGTCGATATCCAGTTGATTGCCTCAGCCTATCGATTTCTTTGAGTGAGTTGGAGAAGAAAGTCTTAGAAGGCTACGACTCTATAATTTTCGCGTCTTATTTTTTTGCGTGTCTACTATTTATTTAGGTGCAAAGAGCCTAAGCGGTTCAAGTTATTATATTCCGAGCCTGCTCTCCATTTCCACCGTTGATGCAATAGAAGCTCTTAATGCAATATCTAGTGGTGAAGACATTCCCACTGCTACAACTGGAGTTGACGGTACTAGTTCTGTTAGAGCAAGAGCTCTTGCTGGAATAACCAGTGCTAGTTACTTGACTGTTGGAGGAGAAACCACTTTTAGAAATGTCACGTAGAAGCTCCTCTTTCATCTGCAGGTATAGACTTTTTTGGATCTTATCCGCTTCAGAGGTTAATCAATAGGGAAATCCGCATTTTTTTGATCTTCCTCTAAAAAAATTCTTTTTCATGGGCATCTTCTATTCAAAAGGATCTTAATCAATTCAACAGAAACTTAACTTCTACCCCACTTTTTTTCTTTTCAGGCTAAATTTTTGGGACGGACTTTTTATAGGGATTCAAGCTTGCGAAATGCTTTATCATTCTTACTGAAGAGTAAAACTTAACCGGTTTTTGACACAGGTGCAAAGCAAGTCTATGCAGAAAGGATAGGAAAAAGCTCTATACGATACGCGAGTTGTTGGTGGAATACGAGTAAGGACTTTGTTTGCCCAAGTCCCTTGCTTGAAGGAATATCGCACTTTCAGTGGTACTGAGACTATCCCTACCACTACCCTTTATCAAGATGGTTTACAAGAGTTCTGGCTTTCCCAACCGGACAAACATATATGGAATAAAATGGCTTTCCCCTATTATATTTATATGCGGTCCTAACCTTGCTACTCTTACTTCCACTAGCCAGAGAACTTCTTCTCGTAACATACCCCAAGAGTATAATCTTACTTCTTGAAGCGAGCTACTTTAAATGCCAAAGGAGCGGGGCAACTCGAGTTAGACGAGAGGCAGGGATGTAATTTCAAAGAGGCTCGACCGGACCCAAGAACCGGATAGAAGACAGGCCCCACTGTGATACCTCGTGCAAGTTATACTTAATGACCTAAAAGAAGTCACTAGCTTCTTGCTATCGAGCGTGACTTGCCTTGGTTTACAAGGATGCTTTGTCGTACTTAGAAAAGGATGCTTCTAAAGTAGGTGTTAAGTTGAGAAAAGGCGTAGAATTTTTGAATTCAAGAAAAGAAAGGCATTGCCCAATACATTAATTCTATACAATAGGAATTCCAAGCCGTAAAGGGCAATGTGAATTCCTACGACTCCTCTCACTCTCAGGGACGGATTGAACAACAGCTGTTAGGGAAGGATCTCTATCATTGGTTCATCAGAAGCCATCAAGCACGAAAGCAGCAAGGAGTGTGCTAGTGAGTCCCAAGCGAAGGAAAGAAGGACATGAAAGGCATAGAGAGGACTGAAGGATAAGACACGACTCAGACCCCGGTAAATTTGATCTTCAATGGCCTTGCTCTCCGCAGATCGATTACTCTCTTTTGAAGGTAAAGCCCGTTTGAAGACAAGTTATGGTATCCGGGATTGGACATCGAAAGGGAAGGCGAGGTTTCAAAGTCTATTATGGAAGCGGGCCCCTACTAGTAGTGATACCCTGATCTCATGGATGAAGGATAATATTTTCTATTGGAATAGAGGGATGTGCAGATCAATTCGACTTTTCACTTTGCCATCTAGAGATAGTTTGCTCTGAGTTTGGATACGGAGTTGGAAGAGAATGCCAGTATATCAGTTCATCTTCATCAAAGGCCAAGATCTCCATAAATTCGATTATTTTGCCTCTCTTTGCTTCTGAGGCAGTTTCAAGTTTAAGCCGATTCTCGAGGTCCTGTAAAAGGTCACTCCTCATCCCGATCTTATTAAAGGAGGAAGTAAATAAATCAAGGTTTGTACGTACTTCCGTTATGAAGGGTGCGGGCAGGGGGGCCTGCGGGGAGGCCGGCTCCATATGACCCCGGTTTGTTGCCGAAGATGACCCCTCACATTGGTCTCCAAATAAGTTTTTTTAATAGTCAAAAGCACCTTAAAACCACGAATAAATTGGAGATGAGGGTGATGAGTTGGGATCCTTTAAGGCGGGGTCACGGGGTTATAGTCTTGTTACTTTATGTTTAGGAGTCAATTGATCCCTCGATCAAGTCCTAACTTGAAATATCTTAAGAGAAGAAGAGAAATCATTTGGATTCGAGGCGAAGCCCCTCTCCTTAGAGCAAGTGGCTTTCAAGACCGCTCCGTCGTTACAGAGTTCTTCTGCTCTAATCTACGAAATAGAAGGTCAGCTGACTAAGGAGTTAGTATTGATTCATGCAAATATGCTCCTTTGAAGCTGGAGTAAGGAATTGTCCACCTCATCACCCCCGAAGAGCAGTGGCTCTGTTGTTTTGCACGCCTACAGAGAGAGACTCCAAAAGTACCGATTCTCAATCGAAAGAAAGAGCAATCAACTATATGCTTAACTCATGCCCCAGGAATCCCTAGACACAGAGAGAGGGTATGAGCTAATCTTTTACTAGAGGGAAAGCAGGCGAAAATCATAGAGCGTGCGTGCTACGCTCTCGCTCTCCTTCCATCCGCGAAGCTGAGGCGGGAGAAAAAGAGTAATTCCCAGTGTCATAGGTTACCTTTCTATCTTCCTCCGCCGTGACGTTCCCAAAGCGATCGCTATCCTTTTCTTGCTTTTTTCTTGTCTTTCATTTCTATAGAACAACTTTATATCAGGTATAGTTGGTTAGGATGAAGCGTTAGTAGATATAGCAAGTTTGCCGGGGATGCGGCTCGGGTATAGTAGGTCTGGACGCCTAGCATGAAAGAGCCTTCTCTGGTAGCAGCACTATACCTTAGTATGTCTCTAGCATCCAGTCTATATAAAACGTAGTTAGAAGAGGTCAATCTGGCTGGCATTTCCTCGCGTAAAGGACTACTTTTGCATAGGCTCTCTCTCGTTAGGTAATTACCGAGGCAAAAGCTGCTATCTCGGAAGTAAGTTCCCTCACCACCTTAGTTGGACTAGTCTAAAAAACTTTCACTTGAACTGCCAAGACTCAATTTGTTTGCGGGAAAGCCCTTCTAGAATTATGTTTAACATCCCTTTATTACTTTCCCGATCGGCGCCTCGGGTCGGTAGCTGGGCTCCGGGGTATTACTACCACGGCTACTATCGACCCGAGCACAAAGAAGGAAAAGAACGGACTAAAGCGAGGAGTTCATTAGCCATACATAGTTAAGGAGAATGGGGGTCAACCTCTTTCATGACCCACGGCCCCAGTGTGTCACTTGGTTAGCATTTGTAGAACAAAATAAGTAGGGCTGGTTTTTCGATAGGGAAAGAGACAGGGGAGGGGGAGTTGGCTGTAATTGAGACAATTCGGATGGACAATATGGATTGTTTTGAGATAGTTAACCACTTTTTTCACCGTGAGAGGGCTGAAAAGGAAGCTCGATCTACAGGGAGAGGGAGGTCATTCAGAACCCGCTGGCTCCAAAATGGGGGGAGGGGGCGGCTCCAGAGGCGCTGCCGCAGGCGCCAGCACCGACATAAATTGCCCACCCCGCTCCTGATCATAAAGTGCGTGTGAGACTTCGAAGGGACATTCACACTTTGATTCGTGAGTAAGTTCACGAGAACATTGTGAAAGGGGGAAATGGCGGCTGTCCGTGCACTTTCCGAAAATGACGGAAATATAGTCCAGTGCCGCGAAGGCGATAATGTCTTACGATCTGGAGATCTCCGCGGAGATGGAGACGGAAACCCTCCGCAGATGGGTGGAGAATATAAGGGGGACCTTTCTCTCCTAAAGCTACTCATTAGGGAATACCGACCAAATTAGTCTGTCTGCCGCTTTCTTTCATAATAGAGCCGTTATTCCTGGCTGTCATAGAAGTCTCTTGCGCGGGCGAATGAGATGCATTTTTGGTACTGGTGGTATTGGACAAGCTCTAAGGGAATAATCTCTTTCTTATTTTTGTATTTATTTCCCATGAATACAAAGAACAGGAAAATCCAAAATTTCACTTCGAATTTCGGACCTCAACATCCTGCTGCTCATGGTGTTTCACGATCAATGTTGGAAATGAAAGTAGAAGTGGTGGAACGTGCGGAACCACATATTGGATTACTCCAGTGGGGCACGAAGCCGCTGATGCCGAGTCGGCTCCTATGCTGCTAGCTATGCCCTGCTTGGTCCCCCTCCCCCGGCACGGTGGAGGTTCCGTAGCACGTCATGAGCACCGGGCTAAGGGGCGGTTGAGCAACTCAAGCGAACCGCCTTACCTTATTCCAACATAGGGACAGAAGGGAGAATGTTGTGAAGGTGGCCTCGTTATCCATACCTCCGGTCGGATGAATGGAGGATCGACCGACCCGGGTTTTCACGAGTGTTGGCGGGTTTTGGAGTGCCTTTCAAGGGCGCTAGTGCATACCCCGGGGTGATCATCACCACCTGCACCTCATATCTCGGTACAGTGGAACGTGTAACCCGCCTGCTATTCCATTCAACTATATTTGTTCCTTTAATCCATAGCTTAAAAGAACGCAACAGCGAGGGACAACCCGCCCATACAGCCAGCGGGGAGGATGGCACTACTGGCAAAGACCGTCTGGAGAAAATGCCGCAGGCGCGAAGCGTGGTAGGCCTGCGCCGGGGGAGCATACCATAGGGAGGAAATGGAGCCCGTACGGTGGAAGAGCCAGGGGAGGCCGGGTCATTTGACGGAAATGGAAGGATTTTCCCTATTAGAGAAGGCCCTATGGAGTAAGGGGAAGTGGATGAATTCTTGGAAAAAGAGGGAGCGAGCCTATATAAAATAGAAAATGAAATAAAGAAAATTCCATGAATAGATAGAGTCAACGGTACGACAGACAGTGCTGCCTACACGCGAATTAGCTTCCGAGGTTGAGCAGTCTCAATTTCACTACAGGATTTATGAATGAATTCTGGGCTGGGCCACCTCGAATGGCATGAGCAACATGCGGGGAGACCCTCACGTACAGTTTTTAGTCTAGTCGAAAAACCATCCGGCGCCCACCCGACTAGAGGGACTGAGAAATTAATTGTGTACAAAACTTATCTTCAAGCTTTACCTTATTCTGATCGTTCAGAAGGCGATCGCGGGGTCACTGAATAAAGTCCTCCATTTCTTTCAGAGGTGCTAACCCGCAGCGAGGCAGAGATGACTAAGTGACATATGGAATATGGTGACGACAACAACATGTCGTAAAAGGAGATAACAGGTGGAGCCAACGACCCACTAAGACTAACCTATCTACAACTACATCCCCGAGCGTCAGGCAAACGGGGGCGTGAATGCGAGATGCCAGCGGAATGATCCGCTGGACAGAGGCTAGGGCTGCTTCCTTCCCACCGCATCCTTCCTTGTGTGTCGGAGATATAAAGCGAGTGCACCGAAAAAGAAACGGGAACTGGATCTATCTATTCTATGGTGAAGCATCCGAAGCATAACTGCACACTCACACGATCTTTGCCGATAGATAGGAGCATTCGGTGGAACCGGTGAACTACACTTGCTTCTGGATAGATGTGTGGCACAGAGGGCTCGTGGTACCTGCTGCCCACCCTTCCTCCTCTACTTTGAGAACCGTGTGAACGAAGAGTGGGTAGAAGAGAAGGAGGTCCTCATACGGAGTCGCACACTTACTTGAGCAGTGCAGGAGACTGGGGAATGGGTCGAATAAACTCCCCTGGGGCCGGAAAAATAACAGACGAAGCTTTACTTAGATAGGGCTTTGATTGGTCGTTTTTTTTTCTTAGTGATTGGAAAGAAGGGCGCCTGGGTATGTTATGGAAAGGGGAGGCGGAAGCATCGAATGGCGAAGAGAGGCGGCTCGGCAGGGAAGGAATGGGAAATCGTCAAGGATGACTTCTTTGTTGGTGGAACGAAGGTCTAAATAGCGAGAGTGATTCTCTGAGCCGGTCTAGATTTCCAATGCCTCGAGAAACTGGTCGAGATAGATGACAGCACCTTTTTCCCCTCTTTCTTACCGGTAGGGCAATCTTCTCTTATGGCCTTCACCTCCTGCCCGAAAATAGAGAACCAAGCCCCTTTCTGATCCATTCATTTCTGCAAGCAGGGAGAATCCAGAGCGTTGCCCCCTCCTATTCGAGGCCGGATGGCCGCGCCCCACAAGCACCCAACCTTCCTTTTGCTCTTCCTTCGGTTTGCCTACACGAACGCGCCACTTAGGAGCCCTACTCATATTCCAAAGGCACTACTTCAATTCAAACGCAAGCCCCCACTTCTATTGCATAACTTAAAAAAGATATAAACAAAGTACCAAAGTGGTTGCGGGAACAATACGCTTTGGTTACCGGCGAAGGCTTCCAAAGGCGACCAGCTTTCCAAACTAGTTGTTACCTTACGCTGCCATTTTTCCAATTTCGTATCTAGCCTAAGAAAGGTGTTGTAAAATGTTCTTACAAAGTATTAACAAATATAACTTCCTATTTATAACTAATAACGGGATTAGGTACAAGTATCCTCTAGACTATGACCAAAATTTCAGCTATATACCATAACTAAACTAAGGTTCTTTATCCCCTCAAACTAATTTATTTTATAATTTAAACACCTTTTGGCTTACATAAAACAATCTGTGACTCCATGGATTTGAGGCGCGTGGGAGATTTTTGCATGCTACGTTGGCAAAAAATGTGTACAAAATTACAAAAATAGGTTCGTCGTGTAATAGGACTTTAGTGTAGTTAAGATGTGACTCTCAAATTCTAATTATAGTCTAAAGGGGTACTTGTGTCTTATCCCCAAAAAAATTGTAAAATTTATTTAATTATTTGGAGTTATCTTGCAAATGTTATTTTCTTCAGTGATGAATGCAGATTTTTTAGTATTCTGAGATTTTTTTAAATAACAGAAAATTCTACAACTTGAGGTTCTTGTAGGAAATTGTATAATTCTATAATATATGATCGCATAATTTTATATATAGGAGTAAAAGAGTATTCATCATAAACTTGAGAGGACATAAAAATATGATCGCATGAAATTTACATAGAATTAGTAAAGAGATTCAATGTATACCTCGTGAGTTTTTTTATATTCAATGGTTAGGGTTTGACATATTCTTGATGTTTTATAAAAGATTACTTAATGAGTAGAACTTCATATAAATTGATTATCAAATTTAATCGAAAAATGAAGAAAAATAAAGAGTTTGACGATGTTTATAAGGCCATAAGTTGTTGATTAATGAAGGAAAAGAAAGAGGTTGGTAACATTTAATTTGTGACGTTTGTATTCTAAGGATGATAAAAAATTTATTATTTAATGTTCCCTTACATAGTTTGTCATATATTTATTTATTGTAGGAAAAAATTGTATTCAATTTATATATATACACACACACACTATTTTTTAAACTCTAAAATATCTTTTCAAAAATAAAACACTAACTTTTTCTTTACTAATTTGTATTGGTCGTCCCTATTTTTGTTTGAAGAACTGATTTTGATTATAATTTTTGAAAAAATATATAAGGCATTTTAGTCATTTAGCATTACTCCAACTTCTCTATGTTTTTATCAAATACTTCAACTGCTTATTACCAGTTTAATCAGATCAATTCAAACTTGTAACAAATTCTTAATAATATTAACTTCCACTTACACTTAAATGTTGTTCACTTCTAATTGATCAATTCAAACAAGCTTTTAATTGAATTTTAAAGTCGAATTATCTACACTTCGTCGTACTTGATGATCATGGTAAATAATTGTGATGGTAAATTATTTTAACGATGATAACATAGTGTAACACATTAAATGTAATAGGTGAATTGAAAAAACTTATTTGTAACTTTGGTATTAAATAAATTCTTATAGTTTGGCGTTGTTGAAATTTTTTACCTCTACAATTTTTCTTATAAAAAAGGTTTGTTAATTAAGAGAGTTAACATGTCGACTAGCTATATTATTGAAAAAGTATGCTCTATTTTATTACAACATATAAAGATTTATATTTACTACTTTACTTTTTCTATCTTTAAGGATAATTAGGAATAACTATTGATTCCACAATATGTTTTTCAATAGAGTTGCACAAGGGGCTTGCACTAAAAATCAGCACAAAAATATTTGTTCAGGCTTTATCAAGCCAAAAAGGCACAAACATAATGAATGGAAAACACAAAAGATAAAAGGGCCAAGATAAAATGGCTCAGTCCAAAATAGAGGCCTTTTGCTATATCAACTACTATATTACTAGGGTTTCCAATAGAGGGTTCATCATTTCATTTAACAACTTCCACTCTCTACTGAATAAGTTGACGGTGATGCGATTCCACAATATCCGTCTGGTTCATATTCTTCTTTTGATGATCAACACTCATTGCCCTCTTTGGTGGACGTCGTTGTTTCTCAGCTTGTAGAAGTAAGATTTGTGTCCTTCTCTTCTTACCTATTTTTGTATTTGTAACCTTGGATTAAAAGGTGCATCTGTTTATTCATATTCCCTATCTAGATGATTAGTACATTGGATCAGATTGTTGTGTATCTCTATTAGTGAATCGAGGATTGTCATCTTGGGTGCCTATGGGTTTGCTCTATGTTAGTGTTCCTCTACATTCATTGTTTGATATTAGTCTAGTTTCTTTTTAATTGATAGATTTGTGTTTTTCAACAAGATTCAAGTCTATTTTCTTTTTAATTGATGGATCTGTATTTTTTCAGCCTACTTTAAGTCTACTTTCTTTTTTATTGATGGTCTTATGTTTTTTCATTTGATATGAGTCTTGTTTCGTTTTGATTGATTGATCTGGGTTTTGTTTTAACTTGATTTGAATCTAGTTTCTTTTTCAATAATGGATTCGTGTTTTTTCTGGTTGATTTGAGTGTAGTTTCTTATTAAGTAATGGATATGTGTTTCTCGTCTTGATTTGAGTCTAGTTTCTTTTTAATTGACGAATCTATGTTTTTTCAACTTGATTTGAGTCTACTCTTTTTAATCGATGGGTTTGTGTTTTTCAGCTTGATTTGAATCTAGTTTCTTTTTAATTGTTGGATATGTATCTTTTCAGCTTGATTTGAGTAGAGTTTCTTTTTAATTGCTGGATCTTTATTTTTCAACCAGATTTGAGTCTAGTTTCTTTTTAATACATGGATCTGTGTTTTTCAGCTTGATTTGATTCTAGACTCTTTTTAATTCATGGATCTGTATTTTTATACCTAATTTGAGTCTAGTTTCTTTTTAATTATCGGATCTCTATTTTTGAACTTGATTTGAGTTTAGTTTCTTTTTAATTGATCAATCTGTGTTTTATTTTACTTTATTTGAGACTATTTAGTTTTTAATTAGTGGATTTGTGTGTTTCATCTTTATTTGAGTCTTGTTTCTTTTTCTTTGAAGGATATGTGTTTTTCAGCTTGATTTGAGTCTACTTTATTTTTAATTGAGAATCTGTATTTTTTAGCTCAGGGGTAGAGTGAAACTAGAAGCTGTCAACATCCTTCCAATAAGAAAAAATACTATTTTAATACATTTTTGTATTACCATTTTTTTAAAATTTTCTAAATCAAATTTATGTATATGACATGAACTTAAAGACTTGATTTATGTGCAAGGAATATTCCCTATTATAATTATAGTTGTATACTTTCTTACATTTTCAAACTACAACATAATAAACTAGAGATCCATTCACTTATTTTTTCATATATTAACAACAAACTCTTTCTTTTAATATGTAATTTTCTCCAATAAATTTCACGGTACATAGGAGGATAAAATGAATTTTCTTTGCAATCAGCTACATGTCAATCAAATTGTACCGATTTGAATTACATTAAAAGTGTGGAATAATTTATAGATTTTAGTATCTATGTTTATATTCATTAGTATTCAGACACATGTGTCACACGTGTATTCCATTAGTACAATTGTTTTTTTGTTGAATATTCAGATATAATAAAAAAAATTTAAAAAAAAACAAGAAAGCCAAAACTTATTGGAATGGTGAGTGTATTTCATTAAAGTTGAATAATAAGTTATCATATGACCTAAAAAAAAAAGCAAAACTTCTCATTGGTTAGATAGGTACACTGATGTCTTTGTTGAGATGAATTTTGAAAAGAATATTCAAGTTTACCTCTTCAGCTGAATATTTTGAAGATTGTCTTCAAATTTTACTTTTTATTGTTGAAATTCAAAATACAATGTTATATACCATAATATTTTTTCAAATTGAAATTTGTATTAGAAATAATAATTCCTCCAATCCATACTATTCTTTAAAAGTTTTGGTATAAATTTAAACATTTTAAAAATAGAAAATAGTTTCTAATGATAAAAAAATAATAATTCGAGGAATATTCATTCTTTCTTTACATAAAGTACAAAAAATTGCTAAAAGTACAATAGAAATATTGAAATGCTATACTACATGCTAGGGTAATAATATGCATGTACATTGGTATATAATTGTTTTACTTTTCAACAAATTCAATCAGTGTAATTTCTTAAAAATCTAATTAGAAAATGAGGTAGTGAAGTAGATTGTAATAGCTAATTGAACTCTCCTTTTTGATTTGCTTTATTTGAATCTTCCCTTCCAAGTATTTATTACTCCTAATCAATAAGTTTACATATTTATAGCTCGATAAAGCCTTTTCAATTCTCCTAATTATCTTTACAACGAAGAGACATGCACGTATATGATACATAAATAGTAATATTTATCAGATAAATGAAAGTTGTAAATAGATATTAATTGCTAATAGTCTCCACTCTTCCTAAAAATATTGTATGTGTTATATAAAAAAATCATATGCATAATCTAGTAATATTTAAAAGAAAAGACATTTCAGCAAAATTAGATGTTAATTATGAATAGCAAGTAATTATATATAGACCATTATCAATACATATATATCATGAATGTGTTTTAATTTCATTGTTACATCTTACATGTTTTAACTATAGTAATACTAACCGATTTATTTTGAAGTACCAATTAATTAACAAAGAACCTTTTGATTTTCCTAGATAATTGAATTAGTAAATTAAACAAAATTCATTGTACCGTACAATTTAATTATTAATTCTTTCATTGTCTTTCTAATAAATTAACTACAATTCAATATATAATTAAAATATTACTATTTAATATTTACTTACTTAGATGTCTAATATAGACTAGGGGTAAAATGGTAATCAATTTTTTCATCTTTTTAGTTTCTCAATTTTAGTAATATATGATATGATGATATGATATGATATGATATGATATGATATGATATGATACGATGATGTGTATATTTTGTATTGTAGTCTATCACTAGGTTATTGCCTTAACAAAAGTATTTCAATGTGTTGACAAATTCAATGGTCTTAAAGAAGGAATATGGAAAAATAAATCATGCTCTAAGGTATTTCATTACTTAATAAATCATATGTCCACAAATACACTATAAATGTGATCTTTTCTTTTTGCAACTAGATTCATTATGAATATTGAATTTTTAGAAGAAATTTCTTTTGTAGGGTAAATATTTTATAAGTAAATTAATATTGGAATGATTTTAGTATCACATAGTTCTCTCTCTGTTGTTACGGTTTTGCAATTATTTTCCTCCATTCTTCTTGCTTTTATAGTAGCTCTATATCTTTTCATTAAAAAGAAAAAGAAATCATGGGCGTACAACATAAATATATAGATCCAATGATCGAATGATGAAATGACAGAACAACATGGCAGTATGATTCACAAGTTTCCAAAAGATGACTTTAAAACAGTTTCTCTTCCGTTGGAATGTGATGAAGAATCTTAATTACCTATATTATCTCAAAACTACATTACCAGAGAGGAAACAAAGATTAGTTATGTTGGCAATAGACATGTGTAACTTCCTCTGCTCTAAGTCATTTATAATGTTTTGAGCAGTGTCCAACGGGTTATATAATCAAAATAGTTAGTCTATTATTATCATACCAGAAAAACAGTTCATTTCATAAAATTGTAGGAAACTTTTAACAAACAACAGATGTGTATTTTCAATCTAATCATGAATATTTTTTGTCTCTAGAATGTTCTGGAAATAGAGTCTCTAGTCCTCCCGTATGGTTTCTTGCTTGTAAGAATGAAGGGAAGGACTAGAAACTCCATTCGCAAAACCATCAAAAGATAACAAATTATGATTATATTGAAAATCTTCATCCATGTTTGAGAAAAGTGTCATGAAAGTTTATACAATGAAGTACTTTTCTCGAATGCGAATAATGAACTAAGTATCTAGTGGTTTCATTCTTCTGACACTGCTTTTGAAAGTTGATTTATGATATAGAGGGGAGGAAATGCACTAAATGATTCCTAGACAGGTATTTGATCTTCATGTCCTCTCTGCTAATGTAATCTGCATCTAATGTAGCTAATTAAAACTCTTCATTCTAATCTTACTGATAAGGAAAAGTATTAATGTTGTCCTCTGGAATCTTGTGAATCCCATAACCATGTTGTTGGGTTATGTCAAGCATGCGAAGAAAGCTCAAAGAGGTTCTCTTATATTATAGAAAGTTTGTAGAAAGGGGATTATTAAAATATCCCATGTTGTAGGGGCTTCAAAGAAAGCTTGTAGTTTAGGGGTGCGCAGGTTTGGAACCGTATACAAGGGGCTAGCACGCAATGTCTTTCTCTGATAAAGGCCCGCTTCTTCAAGTTCAAGTTCCGCTTGCTGCTTTTCATTTTGATAGGAGTAGGTTCTTGCAAATCGCTCGCTGTCTACTAAATGAGCCTTCAATGCCCGCCTGGCCCCTATCTTTAATCTTAAGTAAAGTGAAGTCAAATCAATGAAGTGAACAGCCCAACCTCTTTGTTTGAAGCTTTGCAAGGAAGCTTCTACTTGTTGAAGCTTTGTTTCCCCAAATTCCGAAACACTACAATAGACTTGCCACTATAGTCTAGGAAAAAGCTTCTCTTTGATTAGTGGTTATAGGGGAGTTCAGAAAGGATCTGATCGTAGATAGAGACTTCAACCTGTGCGGGGGTAGGGGCGGATGTAGCCAAGTGGATCAAGGCAGTGGATTGTGAATCCACCACGCGCGGGTTCAATCCCCGTCGTTCGCCCATCAATAAATGGACCGTTTGTTTCGGAGACACAAGACAACCCTAGAAAGAATTTTTTCTGCAAGTCATCTTGAGGCTTTTAAACGCATCCAAGCAATTGGTATCCGATTGAAAGATAGAAAGCATAGATTCGCGTTGCCTACTTGCTGAAAGCAAAAATGGAATGGCCGATCATGAATTCTATGACGTTTTTAAGACCTCACTAATCAGCCAACCACTTTTTAGTTCATAATGAATGAACCCCCGAATGAAGAAAAAATATCCCCTCCCTTTTACTAAACCATGGGGAGCCCCGAGTAGTTTACCAGACAAATTGATTTGTCGTGACGATACCTTTCAACATCGGAAATTCTCTTCATCAGGAGACTGATCGGATCTGCCGTAGACACCCGAGAGATCTTCACAAGGCAGGTTAAAATAAAAGACTAAGAGGCACTGCAAGCGAGCAAAGAGTTATGCTTTCATTTCTTTGTTGAGATTGAAATCAAGTGAAAAAGTTAGGTATAATGCACGCAGGCTAAGTCAAGAAAAGGTCTCGTCCGATTCATGGCCGATGAGGGAGGCTCCAGAAGGAGAAGAAGCGTACGGAGACTCCGAGGGTTAGGGGATAGGTTTGGTCGAGAATTTCATTACCTAAGTACGCCACTATAGCCACTAAAAGGGTCATATCTTGTTGAAGAGGTAGTGAAAGGAGCGAGACCTTGCGGAGTAGGTACGGAATGGGAGGCCTCTTCAGAGGTAGTTAAAACCCTTTATTTCAGGGAGGCAAGATAGGATCTTTATTTTAGGATAGGACCACATACCCTAATTGAGACCCGGAGGGAGGCTGGATCTACTCTAAAGTAGAGTAGTTGTACTTGCCTTTTTCTTAGAGTGGATTGAGGAAGAAGTGGAACTCAGATGAGAACGTAGTCTTGCTGCATCTCCTTCAGGAGAAGGGGCTAACCTATCCAACAAATAAGCTAGATCCTCTGGAGTTAGATCGGCTGGAGTAGCTACTTACCTTACTGGTGGTCTGTTGGTACAGATGTCATATGAGATGTGAAAGCGATTTCCGACTTAAAGACTACTAGTTGAAGTAGATCCGGCTCTAACATTCGACAAGAGAGGTCAGTGCTGGGAAAGCAAAGAATGGAATGTCTGTTCTAAAGAAGAAGGTTGCTTGATTATTCTTTTCAGGAGTAAGCCATAAGGACTCTGTAGATCGCGAGAATGCATTTTCTGATGCTTGCACAGGCTCATCTGCTTCCAACAATCCAACAAAGTGAGTTTCACAGAAGGGAGGTTAGCGAGATCCCAACTCTGAGGAAAGAAAATAAGCTAGACCATGAAAAGGCAAGTCGGGTTTCACCATTTATGTGTGGTACCCGGCCCCACGCAAACGTGGACTCCCATGGCTTTCTTGGAAAAGAGGCGAGTATCCCACTCTTTCTATTAGCTCCTGTAGCTATGGGCATTTAGGATAATCTATGTATCTTAAAAGGATCGTTAGAAGTCTTATCCTCTATATTTTATCCCCCAACATCGTGGTTGTTTGAACGCCTCTATTGTTATCTCCGGACTCTGCGGACGCTAGTTCTCATCCGTTATTCTCTCTTAACGTCCGGTCTTCAAAATCCTGTCTTTGAGGAAGTCCCCCCGACTTGGATTTAGGGGGCTCACTTTCCCAATGGATGTTCCAATTACTGAGATGACTACCTTCCCTGCCCTGGTAGCTCTTCAAGTGAGTTTTCTTTGCCTGCCCTCCATGACTAAAGTGAGTAATGGGATAAGGTTCTCCCTCCCCTCTTAGTAGTTCTAGATCGAGAGATCCAGGGCGCCTTTCCTTTGCTCTATTCCCAAGTCCTGGGCTAAGCTGAGCTTCGATGTCGGGCTTTCTTCCTAAAGCCAAAGTCCGGCCTCTTCCAAGTGCTTTCCTTTCCTGCATTCCTTCCTAAAGGCAGGACTGGGTGGGTTAAGTTGCTCCCTCTTTCCTCTGTACCGAGCTAAAATCAAGAATGATGAAACCTGTGGCCAGGAATTAATAGAGGCATTCCTCGGGTGATTTCATGCTTCTTCTTCTTAGAAATGACCTAGACATGTCAATGGACGAAGAAGAGCGAAAAGAAAAGAGAAGACATAGAATTTGAGATACGTATTTGTTTCCCCTCTTAGCCCTTGTCCGAGCTGTTATCTCCTTAACGCTATATCTATCTTCTCTTGGATGCCTTAACTCAGACCTACTTAAATAGTTCCTCGTGCATTATGACTTCATGACTTATTCTTTTATTGGCATGGATGAATCAGTCAGACTAGGGAAGAGGAATACTTTCAGTTAGGATGCTAGGAGCTAGAAGGATACGCCAATAGGCAGATAATTCACTAGCTTTCTAATCATAATGTTATTACGGTAAGAATAATAATCATAAACAAAAAACTTAGCTTTTAAGAAAGAGAGACTATGGCATCCAACGCACTCAAGAACACACACATAGACAAACCAGCCAAAAAACATTACAAAGTGAACAACGGAAGACTACTAGTGATACATGCAAACACACTACTTTGGGTCGACGGACTCTTTCTCTTCGGTTGCGGGTGAGATCATGTCTTGGAGGAGGGCCCGTTTTCCTGTCTTCCAGAGCGCTAATGCAGTCCCGGATCCGGTGCATGGCTGCAGCCACAAGCGCTATAGGGAATAGGGATTCGTTTATCAACTCATTTCATTTCACATAGTTCAAGTTACACTCATTGGGGAGGCAGGTTCTCCCAAAAGGCATCCAGGGTTTGAGCATGTTTCATTTAAATGTTCGTTTATTATGATATTATGCATTATGCCATACTTTGTACATGCAATGTACTAATCCATACATTTTGTCTATATCTAAAGGTGTAGGTGGAAGGTGAGAGGCATCTTGAGGAAAATCATTGAAACTAGGAATCTTTCAAGCAAAGTTGGGGTATATCCTCACTTGATTCGAGGACATTACTATCTTTAGATTTCCTTGATTAAAAAGTATTGTAATAGACTAATTTTTCTATATTTTGATGTATGGGTCGTGTCCCAAATATTCTTGAGTCTAAGATTAACGAATGTTGAGACTTAGTATTTCTATTTATTATATGAAAGATGTTTTGAGATATTATTTCGTGTGAAAACGTTTAATTCTGCACCACTTTTAATACATGTATGCAACGAACGATGTCAAAAGGGCTTGTACAAGACCTCTCAGAGGTCAAGTACGCCGTGTAACGACTCAAGAATACCCTAACTTCTATGGGTACTCTGGGTCGTTACACAAACAATCGTAATAACATGGAAAGCAATAAAGAATCATTAATTACGAAAATAACTAATAATTCTATCAACCCTAGACCATACCAATATACAAGTTAGGGTTTTTCCAACCATAATACTCGAATCAATGATCTTCCCATCGATAATTATCCATTAGATTACATTCTACTAATCGAAAAATTTTATCCGGGGAGTGAAAATCTTACCATTAGCCTCAAGAGTGGTGGAAAACTATCAAGAAAAGCTCCGAGTTTGTTTCTTAGATCTCAATTTTGAAAACTATAAAATAAAAACGTTTTGAGGTTTATTTCATACTTAAATCGCGACTGTCCCTCTATGGAGGAACCCAGCCCACCACAACGGCCCCGCCCTGGCGACAGAAATATCATCTCAGCATGGAACAATTGAGTCGATTTAAGAATTCCAAAATTCTATTTCACAACGGACCTTCAATCAATGACATTCAAAAACTACCCGTTCATACTAATATTATTTCCGAGAATTCTACTCGTCTGAATTCAGTTTTGTAAAGACGTACGATTCCTTAATGACTTATCTATCTAATCATGTGGTCAGATTAATGATTAAATCACCCAATTTTTACCACATTTCCCTAGACTTTAATGACTTTGATTTCGTCCAAATTTGAACTAGGTTGGAAAATTTCAAGTTACTACGAAAACATTTCCGACCCAAAATTTTTCCACAGTTGACTTTTCTATAATGATGGAACCCGATCGTTACACCTACCACCAATGTTTGATGTATGAAGTCTAACAATCACTTTGAAGCCAAAGCCAAATATGAAGTTTTGTATACTGCTGCCACCAACCCCTGGATAGTTGACTTCGTAGCCACCCATCACATAACCACACAGCCACACAACCTACAACCGTCCCACGGTAACGAGGATGTCTCTATAGGTTATAGTAATAAAATTCCAATTTCTCACATTTTTCAACTCAATTAAATGCATAAAATAATAATTTTAAACTAACTTACACTCTCTATGCTCCTTTCATTAAACGTAACGTTCTCTCTGTTTCTAAATTTTGTTAAGAAAAACTAAATTCGATTGAATTTTTTTCCTTTTGACTTTGTTGTGAAGGATTTGAAACCGCTGGTGCCAACTGAACCAAACATGGAATGTATGAGTGTCGTGTCCCACCTCCCCAATGTGACACGACCACTACAGTTATTCCTCTTACTACTTGGCATCAACGTCTTGGTCATCCTCACTCTAGAGTTCTTTGGTTATTATAAGTAAGTTCTTGTTACATTTTCATGAGCGAAGAAAACCTTTTCATTATAATTCTTGTTTATCTCATAAAGCCTATCGACCTCCTTTTTCCCAACTATCGTTGCGTCGCTCTAAACCTCTTCAAAGTATTTTTAGTAATTTATGAGGGCCACCACCGATTTTATTTCTTGATAAGAAGGTATATTGTTGTATTTTTTTTGACCAATATACAAAATATACCTGGATCTATACATTAACAAAAAAAGTGAAGTTAAAGAGATCTTTCAAATATTCTATCCTCTGATGGAAAATAATTTTGACACCCAAATTTTATCCTTTTACACTGATGGAGGAGGAGAGCATAAAAGTCTTGCCTCTTATCTTTCACTTCACGACATTGAACACCTTTCCACCCCACCTTATACGCATCAACAAGCTGCACTTGTAGAACGAGGACATCACCATATTATTGAAAATCCATGAACACTATTACATGAGGCATCCCTTCCAACCCAATTTTGGTCTTTCACGTGTAACCACAATTTTTACCTCATCAACCGATTGGCTTTTTGTTTAAGGGTATGTTAAAAACCATCGTCTTTTCTTTGTTTGTATCACCGAGACACCTGAAGGTCCGTCCATATGTACCTCGGGAGCCCCGGCCCATTCAAATCAAAATAGAACGAGCACCTACGACTAAGGGGAATGGAATGTCGACCACAGGGTGAGAGAATCTTATAATATTAAACTTAGTCATTTTGATCAACATGGCTGCAAGTGGACTGGGTTTATGGGTCTAAACTGACTACGACCACAGTCGTGGCTACTTCAAACAAAAAAAGGGCGACCCCCTATTCAAACCAAAAGAAGTACCTCACCTCACTTACAAAGAAGTTGTTGAAGCTGGGCTCCGAACTATGAGGGTTTGTTTTTTCTCTTTCTCAGACCGGTCTGATCAAATAGGGGATCAGACCACTACTGGTGTTTTTACTAGTCATTAATGGTCGGCTTAATTAGTACCCTTTCGGTATGTGTTGCGAACACTTTCATTTTTAGCTTCTCATCTTCTCTAGAGAAGCAAAACTCGAACGGATAGAACAGATGGTCCAACTACATAACTTTTTCTTTTTCATTACTTCCGTGGTTATGCCTCATGGCACGGCAGCACCCGTACTATTGAAATGGTTCGTCAATAGATATTTTCCCACAGGTGCCCTTTTTTCCAATGGTACTATAATTCCTATTCCTATCCCTTCATTTCCTCTTTTGGTCTATCTACATTCCAGGAAATTCATATGCTCCGCGGATGGAGCAAAAAGTGTAGTCTTGGTCAAAGAAAGCCGCCCTATTCTATTACCAGACATAATTGGGAGAAGCTCATACGAAACCAGAGCTATAAACGCTTTATTTCGTTTCGTTCCCGTTCTTCATTTCCTTCTTCTCGAATCCAAGGGGGACTTCTCATATTTCGAATGTTTCTGTGGTGTGCTCCATTTACTATTCTTTCATACTTTCATCTTTTTACCACGTGATAGGTCAGCGAAGCCTGAGCGGGCGCGGAGAAGGAAAAGCCAAACACTTCGGCCTAACGGGAATGAGTAATGACTAAATGAGAAGATGAGGTGCCTCCGGCACCCCCATTTAGAAAGAAGGGTCGAAGGTTTTGGTCCTGTAGCTTTCCCCGTCCCCCCTTCATCGGGCGGTGCTTGTGTGGAGGGTGCGCCACCTGAAATCGGGCTTGAAGCTCTAACCTTACCAACAAATCGAGAGCTGATGGCTGTTGGTCACGACTACTATCAAAAAGTTCCTATGAAGATGAATATTTCATATGGAGGAGTGTGAATCTTTATGTTGGGTGTTCTTCTGTCATGCAACCCGGCGGCTTATGTGCGACCTGTGGCCCACACCTCCTATTTGTTCAGGGCGGGCGGCGTGAACTCTTATTTGATCCGGGTATTCAATCCCGCCGCTGAGATGCTCAGTTGACTCCTTCACCTTGATAGGAAGATGGCTTATTCAATAATTCATGCATAAGGGTAAGGAACTTTGGATGAACTAATGCGAATGGGTGTAAGCCTCGTTGCTCGGAAACACCCAGTGTTGACCACACTGAGAGACACGAAAGCACAGGTAACTCCAGTTGGCGAAGTGGCATTAAGCATCCCTAGAGGTACAAAAAGTGGGGTCGTGATGATATAATCTACGTCCGTACCGCTTCTCGTGGAGTAGATCCCGCATCCAACCAAGTCTTTGACCAGGGAATGGGAGAATTCCCACTACCGCTGGAAGGCCATCCGGGCTGTGAGCGCGATGGGAACGGGCTTCCCAAGAAGCCAGCCCAGGCTGGGGTCAGCATAGAATGAAGGGGACGGCCCTAATCTTGTGTTGGCTTTGCCAACTTATTGGGTTGCGGGCGGAGAAAAGCGGACGTGGGGACTCGGGTCGGGGCGCAGCGTAACTAAGAGAGCCATTCCATTTAGGGCGAGACAAAATGGGCGGGCACGGGCGGTCTGGTGTCCGAGCCGATTGGTCAGACGACGACTACTTCACTTATTATTTAAGTATTAGCCGCCTATCCCGGAATGGGATGGAATAGAAAGAACGCGAAGCGCTAGCGCTACAGGGTCGGTTTTTTGGGGGGGATAGGCTTGTGAAGAAGCAAGCTTATCCCCGCCCCGACCGGCAGCTGCTAGGTTTCCCCATCTCTTCTAAACTTCCCCCGGTCTTCGGCCCGAGCTGTATGAGGCAAAAACTCGTCCCACGTACGGTTCGGAGGCCGAGCCCCACCCCAGCAGTAAGGGTGCGGCTTAGGTCAACTAACACAAAAAAGATACAGTTCACTCAACGATTGCCTTTGGGTTCCGAACTCCATATGGGGAAGGAGCGTTGTTGTTTGCGAGGTCTTGATCATTTACATGGACCCACTTTTCATTCCATTTGTGGGAATTTTATGATCTATAAACCGTCCCTAACGAGCGATCGGCTCATGTTTGAGCATGATGAATCACTTCGTGCCGACCTGTTCCCAATCCACTTTCCGGCCTCATATGAGAATGGAAAACTGGAGCATTTTATCCATCGGTGGATGAAGAATCGCGAACATAATAATTTCTGGTTGACCATGTTCCCAGAAAAAAGATACTTTCGAGAAAGGACGAGCACGACTGAAGTGGCTATACATACAAATCTATTTACGGATCTATATGCTTCGATTGGAACTGGAAGTTCCAGAACAGGTGGCTGGTATACCACAATAATCAAACTTCCTTTTCTTTTTTTTATTCGGATCGGATTTATGTTGGCTTCGTTGGGAGGCTCGCGTAGTTTGTTACGTCAGCTCCAAAAGGATAAGTTGCGTTTTAATTGATAAAGTTCCGTGGAGTTCATAATTGCATAAAAATCCAAAGTAGTGGATGCGGTGCGTTGAGGCACTTCTTCAATGGTCCCCGTACGCCTGGCCTGCCGGCCCGCTCTGAAGAATTCATGATTTATATATGTTTCAGGCCGGTGAGAGGGAGTGCGGAATAAGGATTGATTTCACTGTATCCATCGTAGCCCACCCCATCTACCTATTGTCGGAGGTCAATTGTTGCTCCCTCTCTCGAGATTGCAATCCCTATCGAGTCGGGAAGGAATGAGTAATGGGTCGGGGACTCGGGCATCGGACCTCTTGGATCCGGTAGGAGCAGGAGTAGGTAAGTTAGTATCGATCCGGTGAAGAAAAGAGAATTTAGTTGATAGAGACGTTAGATCTAGAGGAAGCATCTGGTCACATTATTCCAAAACCATCACGGGAAAGGAACGGACTCACTCGCCCTACTTCTAAAGATAGATAGAAAAGGTTAGGGAGTCCCAGCTGCTGAGGTGGCGTAGTGAGAGGTGAGAGCAATAACAACAAAAGAGCGGAAGATCCTGCAGTAGTATATTCGGTTGTTTGCGGTTGAATAGATTCAAGCGTCCGAGCCAGTAGATCCACAGCAAATAGGCGTTGACTTAGTTGCTTTTGCAGTTTATTTTAATCCCGATGTTGATCCGATACAACTTACCGGTGATAGTCGCAGCACCAGGAGCTTTCAAGGGAGGGGGCCAGGATCTCTAGTTTTGTTCTGGAATCAAAACAAAAAATGTAACTAAATAGGTAGTGAGCCGTTCAGATGAGACCCGAAGACCAGGAAGAAGAAATAAGCAAAGGGAGGGGCTTCTCACTTCAACAGAGGTAATGCTTATTCTTCTCCTTCCTGGTACTCTTGAATAAGGCAAGGCTTTTCCCTATTCCCTATCAAAAGCACTTTCAGTAGAAAAATGAATTCCTCTAGATAAGTTCCCTGTCGAGAGGGAAGAAAGGAGAATTTACTTCGGGGCTTAAGGTAGTTCAGTCACCCTCAGGTCATAATAGAGTCTAGTATGACATCGGTAGGAAGATAATGCAGCTAAGCCGAGACTTGCTTCTGAGGCATTTCAGACTTTACTTGCTGTTGCCGATATGATCTTTTCTCTTGTTTCAGAAGTGGAGTTTGCTGCTATCGTAGATAAGAGTGACAGAATTGATAGAGCGAAATCCAATTCCCTAGCTAGGTTTGAAAGGAAAGAGGAACTGCAACTCGATTTGAGATGAAATGTGGCAATAGCTCCAGGGCATCGTACTTAGAGGATAGGCACTCGGCTCGCTCAGGATTCTGTCTTTAGTCAGTTGGTAACTTACTGAGCCTTAGTGCGCATGGCCTTGCTTCCTTTGCGCTCACCAATGAGCAGTGAAAGTCCCGGAACTTGTTAATTGACTGGCTGGCTTCCGAAAGGAACCGGAGCTCTTCTAGGCACTAACGGCTCATAGGCCTCCTCATCCCGAAAGGGAAAGGGAGCAGAGGGTAGGATATGATCACGTGAGGGACACGAAGGCATTAAGAAAGCAATCGCCCCCCCCCCCTTTGATACTTAGGTTCGGCTGGACTTTCACTTGCCCAGGCCAGTACACATATCTTCTGGGCGCTAGGTGGTTCACTTTTATTTTAGCAATTTAAGGCAGAATCGGGTGCATTCACTTAAAGATTGCCTTTTCTTTCGACGTAGGCATTTCGGGCATTATTCCTTTTTTATCGCACTCAAAGTTGTCACAGAATGGGATAAGGATTTGCATCAATCAACTATAGTATAACCAATGGTGCCGATCACCCCTAAAATGGTTCGAAGTCCCTGACTGAGGTCGTTGCATTACCTAAAGCCTCCTAGCGAGGAAAGCAAAATCTGTTCCAGAGATACCATGGTAGTAAGGCCATGAAGGTCTTCACTTGGTCACCACCTCCTTTGCTGCAGGTAAGAAATGGCCTTTTCAATTTATTCGTCCTCGAGGACTCTTTCGTTAACTGCGGTGACAATACGTTCTTGTACCCGATTCCCAGAGGAATCTCTTCATCGTCTTACCTTTTGAATGTCGTCGATCTCTGCCTCATTCCTGATCTCCTCGCTAAGCTTTTATTCGCTCTCTAGGTTCCATTTATTTGATCTTCTCTGCTTTTTTTTTGAATTTCCTTTACCTTGGACTAGCCATTTAACAGATTCAAAAGGACCGGAGTCGTTCAAAGCGAAAGAAGTTCCGATCACAGCTTCTCAAACAAAATGAATTAGGGAAAAAAGAGCATTCGTAGCATCCATTCCTTTTCCTTGCTTGCCTCCGTTGATTAGACCTCCTGATCCTAGTCCTACTCCTTTTCCTTCAGTCCTAGTGCTAAGAGGGCATATTCCTTATACTTAAGCATTCAGTTCCCTTTCAACCGGTAAAAGCTTGGTCCCAAAAAAGCATGAGAGAGTAGACTTAAGAAGAGCAGGGAATATGGAAAACAAAGACCCATTCCGTCTAATTGCTAAAATGCCCTTCAACAAGAAGATTCAATAGCACCCTTTCTTCCTATTCCGGAAAAACTAGCTGCTGACTCAACCTCCCCTCGGGTCTACGCACTCTTTGTCTTTGTTTTTAGCATCGGCGATTGAAAGAGAGTAGGAGCCCATTCTATTCTATCTATCTCAGAAAGAAAGTCTCAACCCTTTGGTACGAAAGTAGGCCCTAGCTTCTCAATAAGTCATTCAATGAACTAACTATACTTAAGATGTGAGCTATACCTATTCCTTCTTTTCTTATCTCTTCCCTTTCGGGCCGGATCGGATAAAGAAAGGAGCTAAAGAATGAAATATTCATCAAAGTAGTCCTTACATCCCTCCGCAAGCATAAGAAGAGTCCGATAATGGCTGGTCTTTAAAGGCCATTAAGAAATTACATAAGTCAAGTTCTTGTGCTATGTCAAAAGTGAAGTTCTCCCCGCCCTGGAATCACTTCACTCCCAACCAACAAGCTTCAAACTAGAGGTCGCCAAGCCCATCATCTTTCAATAGTTCTAGACTTCTCACTATCAGTCTCTAAAGCTCTATCATCTTTCAATAGTTCTAGACTTCTCACTATCAGTCAGTTTTCCCACGTCCGGTAGACTTTCTTTCAAAAACCTTGACTAATAGAATAGTGAAATTAGAATAGGCTGAGAAAAGGGCTAAGAGAGAAGCTTAGGATATTACTTAAGTAAAGGGGCGTAGCAGTTCTTCTTTCAAGCTCAAAATAGGCCGTCTATTGCTATATCTCCTTCCTGATCCCCCCCCTGGAATTACGAAGGGAGTGAGAAGATATTCCAATGGGCACCCTTTCGAGAAAAAGGAAAGTCAACTGGCACCTTCTTAAAGCGCCTGCCCGGCTTTCAGGTCACTTGCGAAGGGAACAAAGCTTAGGGCTCAAAGAAGTCCTCTCATCCTGAGGTGAGGGTGGGATGCCTATCGAAATCAGAAAAGATGGAAAAGGCTATCTACGTCCAATTCAAAGTTTCTTGCATTTTCCGATGTAGTTGGCGACAAGAGCTTCTTATGAGCCTGAATGTCATCTTTACCTTAAAGCTGCTTAAGATTGTTAAACTTCACTATTCGACTTGATGCGCTGAGAGCGATGAAAAAGGATTTTCGGGGTAATGGAGACCAGGAAAGAGGGAAGCTTTAGTCAGCCTTAAGGCATGGAATCGTAATTCTCCTTAGCTTTTTTCGTTGAGGTAAGGTATAAGGTAAGGCCTGAAAGTTCGTTCTTTGAAGTATTTTCCTCTTAGTTTAAGCTCTTGGATGATATAATCCATCCAATCAAAAGGAAGGAAGGAAGGATAGACAGTCCAGCAGGTGTATAAGGATGAAGTGAAGATGAGGTAAGGATGGCTTGGGCACCTCTGGAATTATGAAATCCTCTTCTAGGCATGTTCCCGATACTATACTAGTGAAAGAAGTTCCTTACCTTTTGTTTTGCTAGTGGGCTGGTGCAGACTTCCTTCTTTATGCTCATAGGCTTAACCAACTTAGAGCATGGTGTGCTTGTATACCAGTAGGCTATTATGACGCACCGGAGACCTTCGGCCATAAGGCTTTAGGCGCAATGATGCAACTATTATATGACCACTTACGCATTGATACGTGAATACAATGGGATACGACCGCCCATAATGGCTTTCCGTTGGTATGTAGTTGGATCGATGCTTCGCCTCATCCGTGCTCCTTTGAAACCTTGACTCTTCAATAGATTAGATTCATCTTAACTGAAGAAAAGTACTACTTTCTCTTTGCCTTACCGTCTTTTGGTCAGGTTTTTTGGGGTTGGTTCCTCTACTAGAATAGGTCCCGAACGTCTCACTTCTTTTACTTTCGGTGCTTATCTTCAATTAGAAGATGGTCACCCGCCCTAAGCAAGATCAGTTCAGTAGGCCAATTCACGCATCTTCCGCAGAGTACCAGCGCCAGCCCTATGAGCTAACTTTCCATTTGACGGAAAAGTGCAATCGGCCCTGTGAAAGTAACATCTTTGACTAATATACACGGGCTTCTGAGAGGATTTTTTAATCAAGCCAAGAGGAATCGATTTAGTAGTCCATACCAGGTAGATTTAGGAGTGACTGGCAGTGAATGCCCGATAGCAAAGGTGCGATGCAGACTCGGCTTAACTTCACTTGAGTTCGGTTTCCCCTGGAAATGATGGAATAAGCTTTTCTTCCTCTTAGCGACAATGAGCTCATAGGGAGATGGAATGAACTTGGTTAGCTGGGACTAACAAGGGATAGGATTTGATTAGCGCGCTTTCTGCCTGCCCTTTCCTTACTCTGTCGATGGTATGCCTGAGATGGCAGTCTTTCTCCTTGGCTTGTACTCGAGATCCGATGTTCGAAAGACAACCAATCCTTGTCCAGTAACCATTCTGAGTGGGAGTTCGGATCTATGTTCAAAGGAGGGGGTCTATTAGCAGAGCGTCGATAATCGGGTTCTTGCCTTGCATTGGTTTTCATTTCGCACTATCTGGTCACTGGTTTGAAGTTAGTGCTCCGTGAGTGTATAGCGAACCTAATGTTCTTATTTACTTGTTGGACAGGTTTGAGTGTGGATGGCAAGTGAGTGCCGGCTTTTCAAAGAGATATTTGGATCCATCCTTGTCAACAGGAGAAGGGAATAGGCCTTGAGGGTAATGTCGGAGCCTCTGCCTAGCCCACACCAAGGCGAGGCACGTCTTTTCCAAGGTCGAATATGACGACTCGTAGTCCGTCAGCTTATTTCTCAGGTAGTAATCTTTCCTTTCTTCCCCTTTCATCATGCTGGCCTAAGACGCATCTCATGGAGTTTTCCGTGACCCAGAGGTATAGCAAGAGGGTTCTTCCCTTAATAAAAAAAGTACCAAGACCGGAGAATCAAAAAGATAGGTCTTAATCTTCTCGAAAGCACTCTGCATAGTCAGTCTAGGGCATCGTTCTACTCCTTTTCTTCTTCCTCAAGAGCTTGAAAATGGGCTCGCAAAAGGGAGTGAGCTGTGCGATGAACCTGCTGATATACTACCCAAGAATCCTCTTCTTTCTTTCCTTTCTATCCCTTTCCTTTGTTGGGGAATGACCACACCTTCAACTAGTCACCAGTGCCCAGATTTTCTGTCTCTGCCAGCTCGTAACCTCGCTCCTGACTATTTATATTCATGGCGTATTCATAATCAAGTCTCTAACCGCCTAATCAAGGAGTGGAATTCTCTGCTCCCCTCGGAAAACTCCATTGCTTTGAACATCCTCAATGACCTGAGGATGCTTCTAGCCTTCAAAAAAGACCAATTGACCACTACTACTATAATGGAGAAAGGACAATCTGCCTTTTAACCCGAGGTCCAGGTATTCCAGCCCCAGAGAGAGAGCGTGCCAAAGACCGATGAATAGACAGGGGATGGACATTCCTTGGAGCCGTACCCCCAAGAAGAAGATCAAGGGAATCTCTACCATCAAGCTTCGAATCTGACGTTGAGGTCTAGACTCTCTTTTCAGTGGAAGTTGAGCTCGTCGGATCTGCTGCCCGTGACGTGAGTGATCCTTAACCCTGCCCCCTCTTATTGCTATTTATGACGTTGAGTGCTTAAGTAAGATCAGCAGTCTGGCAGGTCGTTGGATGCTGTCCCTTAGTAATCTAGTCTACTCGGACCCCTACTAGGGCTAGAGCTAGCCGGAAAAAAGAAAAAAGACTTAGCCAAAAAGAAGTACATAATAAGAAAATGCTCCAAGCTCTACCTTCCGTCCTCCTTAAACTAGGCTTTCTTGCATAGTATCCTACCTTTGGTCTCAGGTTCGCTACTTGCTAGCCTAGAGCTGACCCTGGCTGTGATCATGAAGTCTGCAGCAAATTCGAGTTTAGGGGTCGCCAAAGCGTTGAGAGATGGAAGGAATGCTCTGTCTAACCGCAATGCTTGTCTGGCCTCTCCAGCCAAATTGAGAAATTCACCCTTTGTTCTATCTTTTTTTTATGTTATGAAAGGGTGGTCTTTCTAGTGGGCTCGTCGCCACTAGGCAGTCATCTTTGATCCTGATCGGCCGACCTTTCCGATTCCGAAACAAAGAGAGTTCGGCTCTCTTTTTGTCGCTCATTAAGATAAAGAAATTCCGTGAAGACGATGAGAGATGCAGCCTGCTCTTTCCGTTCTTTCTATTTCGAAGTGGAGCACTCCTCTTTGTTTTGTTCCTTTCTAATAAAAGCTTGGTACGTATTCTGAGCGAGCCTTCACGCGAGGTGAACGGTACCTATGAAGTGGAATCTATTTGTCTTGGCTTCCAACTCATAAGGGAGTTGCGTTCTGAGGGACTCAAAATATCCACAGCTATTGTCAAGCTTGGGCATACTAAACAATGACCCAATTGAGAACGTGGCCACACCTTGATAAAAGAGTGATGATGTGGTCAACCCTGGATACGTGGCTCTTCGATGGGGTAAGGACCACGCTAGTCGTCTGAGTGTCTGGTGTGTAGTGGGTGCGTCTTAGTGTCTTCTTACTACGAAAAAGAAATGAGAAAATATATGATTCTCATTCTCGAAATTCCGCTCGTTCTCTCCTTTCTTTCGCCTAAACAATTTCATTGCCTTCCTCTAGAGCATCGGATTCAATAGTAAGGGTTATTCGACTAACACCGGATTCTGTAGCAGAGGAGAGCAGGAAAGAGACAACAACGATTATTCTAATTGAATGTCAACCCGCGTATTCTGATTCACTTTACCCAATAAAGGGCTATGCGAAATAGGGATTGCTGCTTCCACTACGCTACCTTCCTAAGACCTTACTCCTTTTCCTTTTGCACCTGCCTTGTCGAAGTAGAAGATGTGGCATTAGTTCGAAAATACTTTCAACAAGTGGCGAATCGGCTTCTCTCTAACAGGGCTTTCTATGCATCTTTAGCTAGCTTTCCCCCGCCGCCTACTATGATGCAGCAATCCTTACCATAACCCTAATCATGCTTAAGACATGGAATTGGATGCTTCTTACCCCAAAAGTAAATAAATAGAAGAGTGAGGAGGGATTTTTTGGCAAAGAAAGACTGATTAGCTCGCCTAAGGGTCGTAGCGGAAGAATTCCTCATCTGCGAGCTATTGGGGATCTATTCTCAGGAAGGAATAGAAGGAATTACTTTCCTTACCTAATAACATTTTAATCTACGATCTACGAATAAGAAATAGGAGCATCTAGCCGAGTAGCAGTAAGTAGGCAGAGAAGAAGTCAAAGGCGAATATCTCTTTGCCCCCCTCTTCAGTCAATGCTTTGGCATTTGTCTCTTTTGCCCTTTTAATTAGTTATTTTCATGTGTGGGGGCACTTTTTAAACCTAATCGATAGTTGTTAGGATGAATCACACATGAGAGAGATATGAAATCTCTGAGCAGACAACAATCCCTTACTTTCCCATTCTTTCTAGAATAGGATTTTGCTTAATATCATTTGGATGGACTCAAATCATTTCATGTAGGAGAGTCATTGATGGGCTTTGAAGTTGGATAGATCCAGCGGGCCTTCTTGCATGGACTTGGGCTTGCTTTGATGATGAGTAGGCTTGTTGTGCTTTGGCCCTTCTGTGGGCTTTTATCGAGGAAAGCAGGCTTGATAGGGCCAAGTCTTCATTTGTAGGACTTTGATGGTTCATGTCATTCATGTAGGCTTGGGTCTTTCATTCGGGCCCTATTGGGGCACCCTGTGGGCCAATGCGTATAAGCTTGGGCTTTCTTAACGTGGCTCATTTGACGACTCAGTACATGGATGTCACGAATCTATTGGCATAGAATATGGAATCTTTTCTACGTAAGCTGGTTGTGCAAAGTTTTTTTGTTCATACAGGCAGTGTGATTTTGGGATCTTTTTTTTGCTCCGCAAGGTAGTCAGAGCCAGCCAGTTTTTCATTAAACAGGCATGATAGTCTTCAACTGCACAAAAGTTGTGCGGAGAACTAGTAAGAATTGTGCCTGCCATCCAATTCTTGACGCATGGCGAGATTACTCTAGCACTCTATAAATGGAGGCTCGATAAGTGTCTTCACTTCATCAAATTCAAATCAAAGAAATTTAGTACTAGCACGTATGGCTATGGATACTGCAAACAGGCTTTCTGCAATTGCTACCGAAATGGAGCAACTGCAAAACAAAAATATTTTTTAGTGGTGGATAATGTAACAACCCACTTAGTCGTTTTATGAAATTTAACAATTTTATTTATATTAAACTTTTTAATAATTTTTCAAAATAATTTATGGATTATAAGAATGAGTGACATAATTTTGGAATTTAATAAAGGATTATTTTGTTGGTAATAATAATAGAAAAGGAAAATAAATAAATAATATAATGATATAACAAATAAGGGCAAAGCCCTATATTGTTGAAAATCAAGAAATAGAGAGTGAGAAAAAAAGACCTTATGCGGCATTGAATGACATGAACGACAATGGAGGAACGATAACTGATTTTTTTAGATTATAACTTTCTGTCCTAATTGTTATTATTATTGCAATAGTTGGAAGTGTGCACTATTAAGTACTCATATTACTTGTGTAAAAAAAAAAGAGAAATAGTGAAAAATCACTTGGGAATTTGTTGTAATTTTCTAATAGGAATAGACAAACTTTGAAAAGTAATCATGGCATATGAATGACCAATGATTGGAACATGGGGGATGGTAGGGATAATAAGCGATAAGTAAATTGTTGTGTATTCCTTTGTGGTTTAGCTACTGATTTTCGAGATTAACTTGAATTTAATTTTATATTCTATGTTTTTCTACATTGAGATAGTTAATTACATATTTGTGCATTCCTTATGTATGAAAACTATTGGAATTGTATTATTGGGAGAAACTAATACTTAACTCTAAGCTTGAAACATAGGAAATTGATTATAGATTTGGGTGAGCTATTGGGTGTAGGCTAGAGCTATTGTAGTATGAGTTTTGTTAGTTTCAGAAACTTATTGTGATTAATTATTTGAATAGATTTCATTGATTTAGAAGTCTAATAAACGGGGAAGGCTCAAGTCCCAGAGTGATTGTTTGATTATTTGAGGCATGTTGATTTTAAAACTCTTGTTAAGTGCATGAAATCCGTGTATTTCCTTGTAAGATGTGATTGGGAGTACTGAGAATTGTTGATGAGTTGACTTGTCCATTTTGAGTAATTATATGATGGAAAAAAGGTAATATAAAGGTAATATGATAAATTATTGGTGTGTGATGTTTGAGAATGATTTGAATACTTATTGCTTATTTGTTGATATTGTATCACGGTTGCGTTGTTGTGAATTGTACCTTGTTATGAAAATAGTCATCTCCTCATTATTTGTGTGAACATTTCATTTTAATTATTCTGAAATATTATTCTTACAAGTGTTATGTGCATTGAGAATAAATAAAAAATTTAAAAGGATGTACCATTTCGAGGGTAGTATGGTGCGCTGCGATGGATACTATATTTCGAGGGATGTATCGCATGTTGCGATGGATACGATATATCGAGGGACATATCGCGCGCCATGATTGATACTTTTATCGAGCGACGTGATAGATGCATGGACAGATATGTCCCCCGTGGGTCCCAGACTGAGAGACAACATGTGGGTATTGTTAGGTCAGAGATGCATCACTATACTTGACATTGCATTTCAAGGCATTGTACATCTTTATCATTGGTGAAATTGATCTTGTGTGTTGTGGATCTTATGAGTGTTTTTTTGGAACTTGTGATTGATGAATACTAAGCTTGTTGTTCAATATATATAATTTGTTAAAGTGTTGTTGTTGAGGATATGGAATTTGTTAAAGTGTTGTTGTTGATGATATGAAATATGTTTAAGTGTTGTTGTTGAGCTATGTGATATGTAATCTATGAGGTGTAAGCTTTGATTGGTTTTATGCAGGTTGTAGTTGTGGAGGTTCGGATGGGTGTAAGGAGTACCTGTATTTTGTTCCTTTAGTTTTTGTGTAGAGGATTGATTGTTGAGTAACGTGTTGTTTGGTACTTACCCCTTGCTTCTACAATTTTTGTAGGTGACGAGCCTGGATTTTTTGGTACTTGCCATTCTTTTCTATTTTGAGGGTTCTTGGAGATTTTTAAGGTAATTGCTTGTCATCTCAGCACACCTTCTTTCTCCTTATTTATGATTTTGTTATATTCTACAAACAAGGTCATTGGAGACATTTATATTTCTTGAAATTTTGTTATAACACATTAGAGACATGTACACGTAACAACCAAGTTTAGGAGTGCA